>JAQPZY010001203.1:1017500-1095000 GCA_029931535.1 Margaritifera margaritifera | reverse complement strand
AAAGAACAGATCTAGTTTGTTAACCCCTCTTATGAGTGAAGGTGAGTGCAGTAAATCTCTCTCTCTTTCTCTCTCTCTCTCTCTCTCTCTCTCTCTCTCTCTCTCTCTCTCTCATATAAAGGTGGACAAGCAAGCAGATGCACATACACAATAATGAATAAACATAAAGACAGCGCGTAGAGACATACATACATACAGGCATATAAGTAGAATACATAAATGAGTTGGTGAATGTATGAATAAATAGGCATACATACATACATACATACATACATACATACATACATACATACATACATACATACATACATACATACATACATACTGACTTACATATAAAAGTAATAAGAAACTAATATACTAGCAGTGCCAAAAATTAAACTGATAATGATTCTGTCAAACACATGCTTTATTATTTGTTGATGTCGCCTTTTTTCTATCTTTCTTTCCTCTATATGCGTAGATTATTCCTTCAAGAAAATGTCCGATGTCTATACAGGCGAGATCTGCACAACGGCATATGCAAAATTCCGACTTCAACATCCGGATTGGATATTTGATTCTATAGTTGATTGTTGCAAAGATGGCTCTTTCCTATTGGCAGTCGACGTTGGATGTGGGAGTGGCCAAAGTTGCCAACAGTTATGTCGTCATTTCCAGTGTGTGATTGGGTTGGACATCAGCGAAGATCAGATAAAGGCGGCAAAATCCAAATATGGACAAGATGTCAACATCAAATTTCGCGTGGGACAAGCAGAGAAACTCAATTTCCTTGATAATGACACCGTTGACCTTGTCACGGCTGGAGTTTCTATGCATTGGTTTGATATTCCAAAATTTTTGCAGGAAGTAAAAAGAGTTCTGAAGCCAGGTGGCGGTTTTGCTGTGTACTCATATATGTTGCCACGAGCTGACTGCCCGCATGTTGAAAACTTTTATAATGAGGTATCACATTTTAATACTTATGATAAACTAAAAATCTCTGGTAAAGGGTTGTGCTTCTGGTTTTCTTTGTTATTCATTAAAAAAAACTACTACACTTGTCAATATCCCGACGTCTCCACCCATTCTTCCACGGAGATGTTGTATAAATGTTGAAAAATTACCACCATATTTCTTTCCAACAAATTAATAAACAAAGAAACAGACAAATATTTATTTACCATTTTATTATTAATATGGTTCATGAAGATTACGGCACATCATATATTTTTAAGAATTTGATAAACCTTGTCTTACCTCAAAGACTAAAGGCACCAGTCAAGATCAACCTTTTACAACGTATTGACGAATAGCCGAATCCGCCCACCTGTGAGTCCAAAGTTGAATCATTGTAGCTAACAATGGCCCGCTGACCACTGCTCTCGATGGCTAGGTTTGAGTGTTACGTAAAAGCAGCAAGGTTGAAAGCTTGTCGCCTGGCTGGTCGGAGTGGCTCTGACAACTTCGTCATTGATACTATGTAAAGTATACAAATTCAAATTGTTATACCCTCAGACTTTCTCATTCAATTGTCGTGTAATTCTCGGTATATGCTGAAATTTAATTGTGCTTTTAATGGGAATTTTAGCCATAATAAAGACTTTGACTTTAACCTAAATCGCTATTCGAATGTGGAGGTGGAGCTATATCTTCTTCCGCCATCCATCAATTGGTCGAGTGGAAGAGAATGTGCATGCTAATATAGAGGCGGAGTTATCTCTGCTTTACCATTTCATCAATTGGTCGACTGGTGGATAATTGCCGAGATGCGGGTCGAATATATTAATCTGACAATCTATAACGTGGCAATCATCTCATTTCATATCAATATTTCGTACAGGTGTAATTCAAATATGATATCGATCAAATTTCAGACTGACCACGCAGATTTTTAACACACAAAAAAATCCTGCCTTTTATCTGCAGTTAATAAATATAATCCGCGTCAAAGAAAATCACTTAGGAAATCGGAAGGAGTAGCTGAAACATCGAGTTATCAGTCATTTTAAATGATTTTATTTTCTTCTGTTATACGTCCCTCAATCTTGCAATATTTTATAATTCCTGAGACATTTGAAGAAAAAAATATTAATGCATTAATTTGCATGCTAGATTTAAAAGAAAATGTTCAGATAACCAATGGAAATTTTAATCGTAAAACAATCCGCACTTGGGCCTAATCCGTCGGCATATCCACAACGTGACGAAAAATCTGTATAATGCACAAACATTCGTACATGTAGTCATCCTGGCCGGAAAAATCCGTACATGTGGTCAGCCTGCGGTGGAAGAATCCGTACATATGGTCAGCCTGAAATTTTGGCTTGATGCTCTAAGAAATACTCAATATTAATTGCACACACCTATAATAACTTTGATAATAAGGTTCCTTTGTTATAAATGTGGTAATAAAGGTTGACTTGCCGATTAAGCAGAGGAAAACCCAGCTAAAATTGCAACTGATTTTGTTAGTTGTAACTCACAATTTGTATAATTTGTAAACCTTACTTCCATTTTCTGTTTCAGTTGATTCCGTTTATGGACCCGCGAACCAGACATTTTTGGGAGAAATATACTGGAGTGCAATTTCCGTTTCAAGATGTTAAAAGGTACCTGAATTTTTCAGCCTTGTTTACTGATTGTGTCTAGAAGATAACTGAATAGATTCTCTTGCGGTGCTTTTGCATCACTAATTACGCTATATCCTCAGGAATTGTGCAGAATTGTGCAAAAAGTATTTGAAAGAATATGTAATATATTATAGTTAAGAAGAATTTTTTGTATGCCGTTGCCATAGTCCATTTGGGTTGGGGGACACTTAATATAAATCATGTCTATCCGTCCCGTCTGTTGCAAAGTTTGTTTCTGCTCAGTAACTTTTGAGAGACTATATGAAGTCAAATCTAATTTGGTATTTTGTTTTATTTAAAGCGATCTAAGTCATATTATTGTTCTTTTCACTTATTTCCATCAAAATTTCACTGGGTTATGGCCTTTGTATAACTGAGCATTTCTAAATCATACAAAGGCCATAAGCCAGTAAAATTTTGATGAAAATGAACATTATGAATTTCATTTCCGATCAATAACTTGTTATGGACTTCATAGCATGAAATTAAATTTAATATCATGCTTTATACAGAAGAAGCCTAGGTCAAGTTAGATTTTAATCTTTTTAACTGTGTTACGGCCCTTGTATATCTATGAGGTTTGCCCTTGCATCATGACTTATATTTGCCTTCAGATACATTTTTCCTGGGGGTATCCGTGTCTTCTGGTCACATTTCAAGTATATATATATTTAGTGATCAATTTCCTCAGAGAACACAGAATAAATATTTTCTGTAAATTTTGCATGTAGATCTTAAATGTATAGTCTTGGAAGATTGCATTGTAAGTTTTATCGCTACATCAGGGACAGTGTTAAGAACATAAGCGCTAATCAATATATGAAATGCAAATTTATCGTGAAAAAGTTTGTATCAAGCTGGTGTCGGACAAAGCAGACATACATACATATACATACATACATATGTAATCGATTGGAGTCTGATGATAAAGGTGCCTACAGAATTCTTGATTGGTCGAAAAATCACAATGAATGCCTATACAGTAGAGATCCGCACATCCAAAGTATGTTTGAATAAATAAGGTTCGGATGAATGAGCTTGGTTTAACCAAATTTGCACTTTTGGTGGGTATGCATCAATCTCACAATCCTGCGTCACAAGCATGCGGAATGCTGGATAATTTAGGTTTTTGGGTAATGGCTTTATGTGTCAGCCAATCGCAGCAATTGGTCGAAGTGTTTGAAGAAATCCAATCGCCTCAGAGAAGAAACTCAGTCAAAGTAAATAGGTACTACCTCAATATCTTTAGTGTTATACATCGTCTTCCTGAAACATTGCTTATAGTAAAATTACCGGAAAAATCTTGCTTCGAATCACATGCCCCATATCGAAAACACATCCGATTGCAAACGTCTCTCCAGATGACGTCATAAACAACGCCACTATTGATCTCGTTCAGCGAGACTCTCGCGTGGTTTCCTGGGTCTGGTAAATTGCTTCAGGGGGCGCTCTACAGATAATACATGCTTCTGAGAGAGTGACAGGTGTAAGATGAAGTATTTTGCATTTGCAACATGCACAATGGAGAGAATGTTGGCATACCTCTATGTTACTTTCATGTACTGTGGCTGAAATTTCTTTACATATTGTGCTTGTGGACACTGGACATGATCTAAGCACACGGCAGACAAAATGGCCGCTCTAAAGTACTCGAAAAATCAGCCTGAATTAGTCAAAGGTGCACTATTTTCAAGAGTTATTAAAATAGGGAAACGAATTTTGTTAGAGCAGACAATACCAGCCTCTGAAAAGTACTATGAATAAATTACAAAATATCTAAAAAGTAAAAAAAGTTATCGGCTCTTTTTTTTTAAATTTACCTTTGAAGTCCAGGAAGTGAAAATGACTAAGCGTAGCTAGCAGTTTTTTGAGAGGTGCACATCTTAAGTAAGACCAAGCTGTATACTCCATAACCCAAATTTCACCCATCAATCATACACTAAAATAAAGGGAATTCAAAGTTCTTTTAACAATGCCTAAGATATACAAGGTCTTTTTTAAATAGCCAGAACAGCCAGAGAGGAAACCCTGGCTAATTCTTTTTCTTTAAATTTCTAACCCTATGCAAAGTACGAAACTGGAGAGCGCCACCTCATTGATCGATTTTAGAAGGAGCTTCAGTCAAACGTTTCAGAAACGAAATTACACAGACATTTGTCGCTATATATATATAGTTTCCATGTGCTTGACGGTGCAGCGCGCTGGATAGAATACTGCACTTTCATGAGGTTATAAATAGGTGCAGTGCGTCATTTTCGGTCGACAAATAAGAGCGCAGCATTCCATTCAGCACGTTGCACTGTCACTTCAGACGGGTATGATCATGGCCATGGGAACTAAGTCGAATTTGGTTTGGTTTGGTCTTTTAGGGCACAGAAACACAAGTAGGTTATTTAGTACCGAGGCAATTAGTCAATGAGTCACCACGGTAGCCCAGCCGTGCTAATCCGATGGTAGGACTCGAACCCGTACCCTTTCGGTCGCGAGTTCGGCTCTCTAACCACTTTGCCACCGCGGCTCCTTAGGGGATGTTGGCACGAAAAGCCGAGTGGCTGAGTTATACATCGGGGCTAAATTTACTACACTGCACGAATTGAAGCTTGATATTTTACTTTCGATTTTTAAATAGGTTGTAGAATGGTGAGAAATGTCCTCCTTTGTGCTATTATATATAGTACATGTATGTTGATATGTCCCTTTCGATTTTTAAATAGGTTGTAGAATGGGGAGAAATGTCCTCCCTTGTGTTATTATATATAGTACATGTATATTGATATGTCACTTTCGATTTTTAAATAGGTTGTAGAATGGGGAGAAATGTCCTCCCTTGTGTTATTATATATAGTACATGTATGTCGATATGTCACTTTCGATTTTTAAATAGGTTGTAGAATGGGGAGAAATGTCCTCCTTTGTGCTATTATATATAGTACATGTATGTTGATATGTCACTTTCGATTTTTAAATAGGTTGTAGAATGGGGAGAAATGTCCTCCCTTGTGTTATTATATATAGTACATGTATGTCGATATGTCACTTTCGATTTTTAAATAGGTTGTAGAATGGGGAGAAATGTCCTCCTTTGTGCTATTATATATAGTACATGTATGTTGATATGTCACTTTCGATTTTTAAATAGGTTGTAGAATGGGGAGAAATGTCCTCCCTTGTGTTATTATATATAGTACATGTATATTGATATGTCACTTTCGATTTTTAAATAGGTTGTAGAATGGGGAGAAATGTCCTCCCTTGTGTTATTATATATAGTACATGTATGTCGATATGTCACTTTCGATTTTTAAATAGGTTGTAGAATGGGGAGAAATGTCCTCCCTTGTGTTATTATATATAGTACATGTATTATTTATAGGTAAATTGTAAGCAACAATACGAGCCTAAGTCACTGCATGTAAATCTTTTCCTCTGTAAAAGTACTTTTGATTTTTTCGTTAAGATAATTAGGTCAATGCAGGGGGCTCATGGAGGGTATATGAATGAAGTACAGTCAGTGAAGGCATGACATGCATAATTACAGAAAATGAAAGAAAACGACAGAAAGTGGACGAAATCACGCGGAAATGAATTAAAAAGAAGGGGAGGGGGAATATGAACGAACCGAAAATGAACTTAAAGGAACAGAAAATGAAGTCAAACGAACAAAAGCGACTTAATACGAGTGAAAACAGGAATTAAAGAGTAACCTAGTAGTATTTTGTGAATACGTACTATGAGCGTTATTAAGAAGTAGATTACTATGAAATATCAAAATTGAGGAAACTGTCAAGGTCATTTAGTGGACTATGAAATAAGATTCTTACGTAACGGAGCGGTCAATTTTTCAAGGGGAGGGGGCCGGTGAAATTGCAAATGAATTTGCATATCAAAATCAACTGTATCCCGAATGCATATAGTCAATCAAAAGGGTCAAAAGTAATCCATAGCTTAATTGTTTGGAACATAATTTCGTGACTGTAAATATAATTGAAGGAGTCAAAGAAAGAAAAAGAAATATCTGAGAGGAGGCATGGTAAGTTTTCAACTCCTTTATATAAAATGCACTTGCCAATTAACTATTATTAATTTTCAACTTTTTAAACTATTTTTTAATTATTAATAATACTGTTATTTTTCATACTCATTTTAGTTCCGTTCCATCCTTCCTTTTCCTATTCAATATCGTTCATTTGTTATTTGTTATTTTTATTTTTTCTCGTGCTATATTCGTTAATTTTCATTAATTTTTGCTCATTTACTACCATTTTGGGGAATTTAGGCACCACGTTTGGAGTGTGGGAACTAGTAGACCATTCGGTGTTATAGGTAAAGAGGGATTCCGAACAAAGAGTTAGGTAATTTTAAAAAAAGCATAGGAAAAGCAAATTAAAAGATCCCTGCATAAATTGGAATATATTCTGATACCTATGGCTTTGTACGAATGTACAACAAAAACAGAGACTAGCAAGCTTTATTGCAACAGCAAACCACTTGACCCCTACAACTTAAATGATTCTGTTCCAAAATCTGTTAACTGACACATGTACATCTTTTTGATACGAAGCTGACATCTGCATTACTGAAGAAAAAAAAGGTTAGTGACATATTTTCAGCATATTGGTAATTCCATAACTGTGTAATGACTTCAAACTTTGAATAAAAGACCAAATGCGGAGTTAACTTTCCAAGGCAAGACGATCGGATGTGGGAAGTGGTAATGGTTTGCTGGATTCACTACAACTGCTCCTGAAAAACGAATGTCTGACAACAGTTCACAAATTTTTCAGAGATCTGGTTGATTGATAGGTAAAGGCTTTGTTGACTTTGATGTGACCTCAATTCTATAGCAGGTTATTCCTCAACTTGCCGTATTACATGTTATCTTTTCAAGAGTATAATGTGACTATTTAGAATTTTACCGTGTGAGTCGGAGTTTGAATTTCAGGTGATTTGCAAGGTTTTAAGTTCTTCCATTGTAAACTAATTAATTCAACGTTGCATAGTGTACATTTCGTCCTGTTTGTTTCTTTTATAAAATGCCGCCAGGTAAACAAACGATTATTCGATTTCCTATTCGAATATTCACACAATAATATTCTAATTCGAATGTTCGGATATTCGTTTTAGCTCTAATAGTAGTCCCTTCAAGCGACTGTTGTTAGGTGATGTCATCATTGATAACGAGGAATCTGATTCTGTATCAGATTGTATTCAAATATTTACACAAAAATATTCTAATTCGAATGTTCGGATATTTGTTTTAGCTCTAATAGTAGTCCCTTCACGCGACTATTGTTAGGTGACGTCATCCTTGACAGCGAGGAATCTCAATCTGTATGAGATTGTATTCGAATATTTACACAAAAATATTTTAATTCGAATGTTCGGATATTCGTTTTAGCTCTAATAGTAGTCCCTTCACGCGACTGTTGTTAGGTGACGTCATCCTTGACAGCGAGGAATTTCAGTCTGTGTCAGATGCGCATCTAATACAAGGTTTCAGATCAGCCTAGGGAAAAGTAGCCTTTATTACGAGTTGTATAATGATGGGTAAATAATAAATTTAATTACGATCTTATTTATTTCCAGACTAGAATATGTTCACACGGTTGAATCTAGCGTTGAGAGTTTTCTTGGCTTTTTGCTGAGTCTTTCAGCTTGGCAGAGGTTTACCGACAATAACCCGGATGCAGCCGGACATCTGGAGGAAAAGTAAGTCGAACTACTTAATATATATATATATATATATATATATATATATATATATATATATATATATATATATATATATATATATATATAAACATAGCCTCTCCACCACTCCCGACACCCAACCCCGTCTCTCTCTCTCCCTTACTTAATTCCTTCTCTGAAACTTCTCCTTGCCCGCAATATGGACTTAATAGTTGGATGGTCGGCAATAACATTTTCCAAAATCGGCGCTAGACGTTAGAGCAAAACGATAATCCATTAGTAAAAAAAATAAAAAAATTAAAGTTAATTAAATTCAGAAAAGGTATTCTTACTTAGATCTAGCAGTTTATCTGTATCTAAACAGCATGCTTGGAATTTTAAATGACGTCTCTTTTTCGGCATCTGCAATGTAGGGTCTGAAAAATTTAAAAACCAGACTGTTGGTCAGCGGGCAACCTAGGTAAGGTAAGTAGAGAAGGCACTTTCATTATGAAGCTGTTATCTTTAAGACTTTCTCTTTTCCTCGTCATTCAGAATTTACATTCAATATTTCTCCTCCGTTTGAGTTGTGTTTGGAAAAATGTGGAACAAGTAATATCAAGTAGTGACCAACCGGGATACCTTAATTCAAGATATTGTAGTCCAGTCACATAATTCTGGTAGCACCCAGCCTCTGGACACAAGAGTGTTGTTGCTATCGTTTAACGTCTTTGAATTATAACAAGCATTATGTTTCCAAAAAGCTGGAAGGCTCCACTATATTTAGTCCATTGTTTGGTTCGAAAGAAAGAAACATTAAAATAAAGCTAAGTTTCAGGGGGCAGGCAACGTTCATGAAGCAAAGTATTTAAGGCAGAAATATTCTTGTTATTGTTTAGCACAGGGACAGTATATAACACCAGTATGTTAGTGTATTTTGAGGTGTGAAATATTCCTTTAGTAAGACTTCGTATTGCTGTCACGAGGACGAGAAAGTGGCCTGGTTTTTATGCTCTTGGCTCTTGTGATCATATACACACTTTTTCAGACTCCGTCGCGTGTCCAGACTTGAAAGTTAGTACAATCTCAAGTTCCTTTCCTTACAAGTTTGTTCAACAATCATCTATATCCGACTAAAGTAAATTTTACATGCATAGTGCCTCGCGATTAAAGTTATTGCCAAAAATCGCTCAATGCAGATTTTGTGAATTTAATCCCACGCAGAATCATGCTATATAAGATTTTTGGTAAATTCTGAATCCAACTTAGATCGATCTCACATAGACTCGTAAATATCGTTGCCTACATAAAAACCCTATCGGTCTGTACAAAAATACACATGTAACAATATAATTCTGCATCGCCGACGAATGACACCTTCTTAGTCAACTGAAACTGCTGTAACAAAACGCACGCATGTCCCGCCTACTTCAATAGAGAGTACTTTAGTATTGCACCGGTCTGTCAGCAGTCGGAGCAACCTCTGCTTTTTCTGTCAAGCCAGAAATCCCCCCCCCCCCCCGAAAAAAACTCGGATATATAAAGCGGATAAAAAAAATTCAAAAAATAAATTTAAAAAAAAGGCAAACAGCAAAAATATTCTTGTCCAACGAAGTAGGACAGAGTCTACAAAATATAGTGTTAACTGAAAGTATCTTTTGAATCTTTTTTAATTTTTTAAATGAATCAGATACTTTAGTTTTCATATATACAGTGACATACTATTTCCTCACGTGATCTCGTGACTCAACCAATTGTTGTTACGGACAAATCTGAGCATGCTCCGATTGGCGTGTCAGCTCGCCACTTCGGACAATTATGCATGCTTTCTGATATGGATTTCTGGTAAATTTACAAAAAAATGGCTGGTATGCCTTCTGAAATTATTATACTCCGCGCCTGGACGCGTTTAGCACACTCGATCCACTCTAAATAACGTCCCATTTAACTTTTTGAAAATTACTATTCATTCCATTATTCACTTGTATATGTAATTCTCACTCTAGCTCACACCTGAACTGCACATGAACTTGGGTTGATTCATCGATGTGCAAAGGTGATTATAGTCAAATTGTAGACAAATGCGAGGAAAAAATGCAAAATAGTCACTAGTCGATCGAATGGGTACTAAAATTGTTGTTCAATGGACTATTTTGAATAAAACGAATGGTCGCTCTTCTCGGTGAATAAATTGGGCATAGAAACGTTCTCTTTCATTCAACAAATATGCATCAACTATCCAGAACCAATATCAATATGACTCATTATTATCATAAGTTAGGAAATCCCTTTAGTGCGTGCATTGGAAATTAACAAAATTGCATCATGCTATCTACCATAAAAGTTTTACCCTGAGCGGAGGCTGGGTATTGAGAGAGAGAGAGAGAGAGAGAGAGAGAGAGAGAGAGAGAGAGAGAGAGCGAGTATGTGTGCGTGTGTGCTTGTAAGAGTGAGCAGATAAATTAAAAATTGTTTCATCGAATAAAAGTTAGCTTGGTAAGATTGTTAGGGTGACAAAAAGAAAAAGTGATTGCATTTAGGAGCAATTCTAATAATAAGTATGAAATTGTTAGGAGAATAGAGTTGCTTCCCCTAAAAATCATTATCCTACTACTGTAATATCCGTGTATAAAATACTGGATGTTAACATTTTCAAATTGTGAGAAAGAGATTGGTATACAGCTTCTAATCCCCTTATAGTTGCACATGGATTTCTGATGAGATTATATTTTGCAGGTTAAGAAAGTTTTATTACGACGACAAGACAGGAGAAACAAGAAAGATGCATCTGTTTTACGACTACATTCTGATACTATGCCGAAAATGAAACGCTTTTTCCGAATTCTGGAGCCGGCGACTGAAACCATTTACGATTCTGGGAAATATCAGCTGTGAAATCTAAACGAGGCTTTTTAATTTATTTTATTTTATTTTAATGTGGACTTGCAAGAGATTTGCTGAATGCTGTCACCTGACCACAAAATTGGCAAATAGGATGTTACAGTTCTTAGCCCTCAGGGAATTTTGATATCACTTTTCTTAATCAAAGTTGAAGAATGTTGTGTTTGAATATATTTTTTTATAAAACCATACAGATATTTTAAACATGCACAAATCTATTTATGTCAAAAGCACTAAAAAAAACCCCCATTACTTTAAGAATGTATCATCTGTCGATGATGAATTTGGATTAAACTCGCGTGCGACCAATCTGGTCATGTGCGATATATCATCTGTCATTAACTCATAGCCTCTTATACTTTGGTGTGTTTAGGCTGTTCTAACCAGTAACACGTTTCACTTTGATCAATGGTCGGCCGTCTGGCGAACTTGATTGTGGTCGTAAGGCGTCATTGGTCTGCACAAAGTGCAAAAAGAATCAAGTTGGGGGAAATAGAGGTTGGCCATATCTAGCTGTAGTTTATGTCTTAAGACAAGGTGGTGGACAGGAGGTCGCCATTTTTGTTTCTCCTTAGCCACTATCGCGCTTGAGCAAGATCGTGTTCTTGTTGTTTAAATTCTTCAGGACCTTTGAGTCAGAACACCAATACACAACTTAGGTGATGGAGCCCTGAACACCATGCACAGTGCTTGATTTGATCCATTCACGCATAGCGAGATGTTGGCATGATTTATCAAAACCCATCGACTATGCTCATCCTACTCAAAAGCATATAAACTTCATTAAAAGAAATGTACAGGCAAAATTTGTGCACATCCTTCGACAAAGTCAGCACCGCTGAGTATCTATTGAAAACTTCGACGAACTTAGGCAAAGAAGGTATATTTAAAATTTTAATTATAATAATATGAAAGTGTACATTTTTCTTTAAATAAATGTTAGCATTGCAAACAACTAAATCTGTAATGACTATGCTTACATAAAAATGCGCACGTAGCATTGTTGGGCGAGTTGTATCAATGTGACCGTATCCATGTATCAATATCGGATTTCACGCGGTATTGATGCCTGGATGTATTGTTATAATTATCCTTTTCCGGGACTCACCTAGAACAAATGACTGCATTTCTCATCGTGTGTATCGACGGAAAACCTGCAATCCTGCTAGGTTGCACAGAAGAGATACATTTTTCGAGTAGAGAAATAAGATCCGTTTACTTGTATGGGCGGCCGTTTTTACATATATTCAATTCAATACAGAGCTCTCTATTCTTTTTTAGAGAGTTCTCCAAAAAAATCAGAGAGCTCTACACTTGAATTAGAGGGCTCTATCTATCAATTAGAGAGCTCTGTAGATCAATTAGAAGCTTCACTAATTTAATTACTGCCCTCAATTAATCATTGTTGATGTCTATAATTGAATTGGAGACTTCTTTAATTGAACTGGATACCTCTGCAAATGAATAAGAGAGCTCATCAATTAAATTTTAGAGCTCTCTAATAGAATTAGAGACCTCTCTAATTCGGCATTGGGTCAACAAATTTTTATAAATAATTAAAGACGTTTTAAAATGAATTAGACACCTCCTCAATTCCATCACAGAGCTATCTTATTCATTTAAAGGTGTCTCTAAATAGTGTTTCCAGTCCTCCAAGCCCAACTTTCTTAAAATGAAATAATAACTGCTCTGGAGATTAATTGTTGTCGCGCTTGAGTGTACACGCATGCGTAGTAGCTTTATGCTATAGATATACAAAAATAATTTTAAAAAAAGGTTCCTCAACAAAAAACAAATCGGGAGACCAATACTGCAGAAACATGGCATCTTAGACCTGAAACTGAAGGTAATCAACCAGATAAATAGATTTAGTTGTATGTGAAGTAGAAAGCAGAACAAAGGACAGATGTAATCGTGTAAAACCCAGGGATTTACCTTTATTTTAAGTATGGTGGCAATAGGTGAAAGGGTATTGGTATTAGAGCTCGTACACGATTTTTAACTAATCTTTAATAAATCCTGGAAAGCTGGTCACATAGGCTAGATTTTGGAGCGCGAAACCTGTTCATCCCAAGATGCACCCACAGTGGAAGCTTGATGTCAAGAGGTGAAAAAGTATATAACACTGACAAGAAAGACGGAGTCAGACGAACGGACGGACTTGTGAATCGTACATACCACCCCCTTCTCGAAGCGGGCATATAATCAATCACAAAATAAACTAGAATTCTGTGTTTGTAAAACATATGGCCTCACAATTCTTTGTCTTGGCCCCATCCCTATGTAGTAGCCTCTTGGTTAAGTCCCGGAGTCTCGAAAGCCAGGGCGGGCCTAGGAGCCGATGTCAGCTGCATATGTTCATTTGTCTTTTCCTGCATATTGAGTATTCTGTAGTTATATGGTAGTGATTTCAAGACTTTCCAAGTTATGACCCAGGGGCAACACCTCCACTCCTAACTGACCCAGGGGCAACAGCGCCACTGCTAACTGAATGGTTCAAGGACCATCTCGAATGCGCATATCTTTTTGTCTTTTTATGTTGAGTAAATATATATAGTTACAGGGTGGGTATCTCAATACTTTTCAAGCTATGACCCAGGGGCTATATCCATAAGATGAGGAAAAATAACCTGGGAAAAATACCAGGGGTTGATTCTTGAGGGGCAAGAGGTAAAATGTTGGTCATGGCTATGGTTTTATCTGTTCATTCCCTCCAACTGTATCGATTCAAATCGATGAGGGTTGGGCAACACCTCTAGGACTAATATTGGCTAAGCATGAGCTTTCATGGGCACCGTTTTACAAAACAACGTTCGCCCAAAATTTACTTACGTTTGTACGTACGACTTTCGTACGTGATTACGGGTGTTTCACTAATGAGAATTACGTACGTTTCTTAGTAAGTTTCCCTTACATTTTGACGTAACTTTACGGCAAGATACAGGCAGGCGTACGTGCTGTTAGTAAAGAGATAAATTAAGATGCGGAAAATCTAAACCAATTGACTTAGCTCCTTTCCATAGCTACTATTCATTACGTAAAACATTTTTTTCCTGCGTGTTTACACGTGACGATGTTAACATTACCACTCCTTATAATCTTTAAGAGTTACAGCCTTGACACGAAGAGTGACCTTCAATTCGCGAGATGTACACGAATTTTATTATTACTGTGACCTTGACCTTGCAAATGACTTGCTGTTGTGGACGACTACTAGCACTTGTACGTCTGCACTAGTTTTTGAACCAGGGAACATAGTTATGGGTGGGGGGAGCGGATAGACTTTTACACCATTCAGACAAACTACCGCGCCGTCCAGATAAACTATTGCACTATCTAGATCACGCCATCTTATGAACGCATAGCCAAAGTAAGGTCGATGCCCGATTTGATTATGGTCAAGAAAGCCTTATCTTTTGAGCATTATAAATGCATGGTCATGGTTTTAGATTAATATCAGTTTTAGATTCGTCCTCTCATTTTACAAGGGAAAACAAAGTGCATTACTGTCAAAGTGTTTTACGCAAAGACGTCTGGCTTTCTATTTAGAAGGGTGAGTGTAGACACACACACACTCTCTTTCTCTCTGTCTTTCTGTCTCTCTCAGAAGCATTTATCGAACTTGACAAAGAGACGAACAAAAGCAGTGATGCAAAAACATACATACATACATACGCCTACATACATACAGACATACATACATACATACATACATACATACATACATACATACATACATACATACATGCATATATGCATATATACATACATTAGCACAAACTCGTGTACTTGCATACACATATTTACACAAATATATAGACAGATGGTACAGAAAAACGTAAACTGGCAAGAACCAATGGAAATGCTGTTTAAAAATTTACACTTTTAACTTGCGAAATATAATTTGTCATTTGTTCTTCCCCTATACACGTAGCGTCTACATTCAGCAGAATGGCCGATATTTTTAAAGGCGAGATCTGCACAACGGCCTATGCAAAGTTCCGACTTCCACATCCAGACTGGATATTTGATACCATAGTTGATCACTGCAGAGATGGCTCTTTCCTATTGGTCGTTGACGTTGGATGTGGGAGTGGCCAAAGTTGCCATCAGTTATGTCGCCATTTCCGGTGAGTGATTGGGGTGGACATCAGCGAAGATCAAATAAAGGCGGCAAAGTCAAGATACGGGGGAGATGGCGATATCACATTTCGTGTGGGTCAAGCGGAAGATCTTAGTTTCCTTGACGCTCACACAGTTGACCTTTTGACGGCTGGAGTGTCTATGCATTGGTTTGATATTCCTAAATTTTTGGAAGAAGCAAAGAGAGCTCTGAAGCCACATGGCGTTTTGGCAGTGTACTCTTATTTGATGCCACGCGCTGACTGTCCACATGTTGACGCCTTCTATGTTGAGGTATCATATTTTACTACCTGTTAAATCTATCAAACTGCAACAAAACCATTATGTTCTCGCGCATTTATCATTTGTTCGTCAGAAGCCACAACCAATCAACCAATACACAAACAATCAATGCCGACATTTCTTCTGTCCCCTCCCCTCGCTTCCCTATTAAGAATTTGATCAAAGTTGTTAAACGCTCGTACAAATGTAGACTTTCTTCAATCGTCTTCTAGATTCACCCGCCATACCTTCCCTGACATTCCCGAACTACCAGCGTAATTCTCGTACCTTAGACACGTATCTGACCACTCTGAGCTTGAGTTCTAGATTGTGTTTTCGCTCTCAACCAATCAAAAGTGGCATTACAAAAGTAATACTCTTTTCACTTTTGTTACACAAAATCTCTAGCTCAGAAATTGTATGATTTTTAGAGCAAGTTGTGAAATCATTAAACTTTGAAGATGGAGACTGAGCATTTACTCGAAACTTCAAAATGAAATACTTAAAAGGATAATGATGATAAATGCATCCACATTTTGGAGCGTGATATAAAGAACACCAGCAAATTTGTGAAACTTTTTGTTTGAATGCAAGTATGATTTCTAATAGTTTAAAAGCAAAAGTCCCAGTCTTTAACTTCCAAACACCATACCTGTGGCGTACAGTCGTAGTTGGACGCTGGGTTGCGATCCAATCTACTACCCATCTGGCGTGATCGCTATTGGAGGAGCAGTTTAGTTTCATACATGTCAGTTTTGCTTTGGAAAATAGCGATGATCGGCAATGCCAAGAGACGATGATTTTAATACAATGCTTTTGAGTGAGTTGATGATGGTTGCTTAGAAATAACAAATTGAAGAAAAATTGTGGATAAATTACTTCATCTAATTCATGCCAACGTTATTGGTCCCCAAATGTTTAAGAAGAAAATAATAATTGTATTTATCCGCAATAAAAGTATTAAGTAGATATAACAAGAATGCTTCCTTGTCGAAATTATCCTAACATTAAGCACGTTAAGAATAATCTTTTCCGAATTATGTGACGCAAGATCTGGAGATAATGTGTTCACATTTTAAGTGCGGCTTGTACATGCATAAATACGGGCAGATTTAAATTACTCATAATTTTTTTTGTAGTCGCAGAAAATTCGGCTTAGACCAATCATTCAGATCTGAGAAAAGAAAACCATTCTGTACCATCATATTACGTCACGAGCATGCGGAATACTTTGAGCATTTGTGGCAGTGGCTTTATGTGTCAACCAAGACCGTCGCGGGCGGTCCATGGCCGTAGAATATTTTGAACCATAAATGTATACATTCAAATGTGTAGATAATTATGTAGCTTTAAGGCAGAGAGCCTTGAGATCACCCGTAAAACTCGAACTTCTACACAGATGTTGCAGTAGTTGGATCTTTATTGTTTACCATAGACGAATTTTATTCTCACGCACGACACTATGTCTGTACCAAATGAAATTCTGCAGCGACAGCCCGTCAGCGAATCGAATTAAGAGGTCGAAGTGCTGAAAGTAATCAGAGCCACTCAGACAAGAAAACTAGCCGAGATAAACGGCTGCTTCTATTTCATTGTATTTTTAGTGCACTACAGTGTTTTTGCAAGCAATGCTTATATTAAAAAACTTCGAAAATTGGACTCTGACATCATGAAAAACACGTCCGAATCGAGGTACCTTTTTGCCTCAATGTTTGCTATGTGCAGTAGCTTGTGGAAAATATGTAGCACTCCAAGGTAAGAGCTATTTATCTCGGCAAGTTTTCTTGTATGAGCGGCTCTCAAATTTCCACTGATTGTTTCGATCAGGCGAGATTTAAAGCTAATGCAGAAAAGCCCATCAGCATCTTTCTCTGGGGCTGCTAGTATTTCTACTAACTCCATGGCATCTAATTGTTCCAAAAAGTGTAGGAAGTTGCATGGAAAAATCTTAGTAAGCAGTCATTGCTGGATGATATAGCAGACGAACGCCGAGATTGTATGGTGAAATATAAAATTAATTATAACAAACGCTGTCATTTCTATTTATTTGGAAAATTTAACATTTAAAAAACCTTTTCACCATGCAGTGTCTGCAGTATTAGTTTACACTGGAAACAGTATTGGAAAATGAAAGTAGTCCCCAGTATTTACCGATGTATAAAATATTCCAGGCCACTATCACGTTAATATCCAATCGCACTGCAGAAAACCCAGTCAATTTAGAATAATGGAATTATAACTTCCTTTTGACCTTGTTGGGGCGGTAGAACTTGTTTGATAAAGATGAGTAAAACGAGATTTTACATTGTACCACACACCGTGAACAGGTCATCCGTATGGGACAAAACTTCCAACAGGCAGCCAATACCCAAGTACAACAATACGGACAGTAGTGGTCATACTGTACTCGTATGTTCATGGTTCCACTGGACTGAGTCTCGCAATAGTAGACCACATCCCTGATCCCTACCTATATTCGGCTTACCAGAAAAGACCCTTGACCAGTTCTACATTATCGACGTGATTGAACTGTACAATTCAAAACATGAGTGAAGCTGAACTTAACAAGTTTGATTATTAATGAAGTTTCTACCTTGTGGGTGAAACATGATATGGCTAACAAGGGCACGCTTCTTAGACAGTTTATGCACATAACAGGTTTTATTGCGAAAAAAGTGAGATTGTAACAATGTACTAAAGTGTCTGTCAATGTGGTCATGTAGGCGCATTTACTCATCTTAAATTAAATATTAATTGTTGTTCTGAAATTTAATACTAATATAGTTTAACCAAAGTCTATTCAATCCTGATTATTAAATGATCTGCACCTTAATTTCATCAAGACATTTCCAGACGAAAATTATTGATCTCTATGGACTTTTACAATGTTGGCCAGGTTCTAAACTGGGTCAAGAAATGAGCACGTAGGGTCTGATCGTCACAATAGTACGAATTGTTTTCTTCAACATGCATAGCCTTCTTTGTGACATCACAGCTCGCGACATTCAGTCCGGTTTGTACTGGATTAGGTACCCTTAGATTGACCTCGTCCAAAATTATTCACGTACTTTAACATTGAGTTTTGCCGTATGTGTTTCTCGAGGCGTGTAAGTAATGATACACCTGTGAAAAGGTCATCCGTATGGGACCAAATTTCCAACAGGCAGCCGGCACCCAAGTACAACAATATCAACAGTAGCGGTCATACTGCACTCGTATGTTGATGGTTCCACTTGACTGAGAATGGGTTCCCATTGTCTCGCAATAGAAGGATGCAGATAAGGAACAACCAACTTTGACAGAAATAATCGGTCTTGTCCATACTGTATTAATTTTGTAGAAGATGTCATGCATTTTATAATGGATTGTGTTCACTGTAATAACACAAGAGATGCATTTCTCTTTGTTAGTCTTAGTGATATAGTTATTAATGTTGCGTATAATTTTAATAATAATAAAGGATCAACATGTATTACTTTACCAAAAGATTATGATCATGATATTATCCCTTTATTTATGTATTTTGTACAAAAGTGATTTTATGCTAGGCATACATTCGTTAATGGTAAATGATGCATCTCTCAGGAGAATATTTATTACATTGAATCATTTATTTTTACTCCAGACATTTATTTGTGGTATAGTGTAGTCCTGTCTTATTTTAACCTGTATGTTTACACTTGTCCCTCTTTTTCATCAAATATAAACCGAACCCAACATTCTTCATATAAATAATACCTGGATGCAAGAAAAAATGAGCAGAGAGTGCAGTGCTTTAACTACAGGCTATGCGCCTTTGGAGTGCTGGGTGTCATCTCCATTATATCGCAAGGGGAGGTCATTTCTCATCCATTTTGTGTGATTTTCTCCGGGTACACCAGTTTCTTCCATCCTAAAGACCACTTCCGCCATCAATATTTCTGACAAGATTAAAGGTGCTTAACGAAGACTTTGAAAAGGTTGTGCTTAATTAGATTGAAATTAATACAATTAATTATGTGACTTAATTGCCAAATATGAATCCAAACCTTCATTGCTGCAATTATTTCTACAAAGATGCACACTAATCATGGGATTTTACACTTTATCAAAAATATATGCAGTGTTCCTCTGAATTTTCCTATCTAGTCTGAATCACAGAATTATTATTATCTTTTTGTAGCTGTCTTCCTTTTTATTGCGTTTTTCTTCTTTTCTTCGGGGCCGATGACTTTGGAATGAAGGAAGGCCAATACATGAAATATTTGTGATTGAGAGGGTTCGCTAAAATTAGAATATATATACATATGCAATAATGATATTGTGTAATTCTTGACAGTTTCTTCCAAGTTATTTTGGAATCTCTCTCTCTCTCTCTCTCTCTCTCTCTCTCTCTCTCTCTCTCACACACACACACACACACACACACACACACACAAAGAAATGATTTCACATAAGACGTTCTGCAATTCAATACTACTAATGTAGTTGATGGACAATGTAGATAACAAAAGTGACGAATCCATTTTTTTCAATTTTGCATGACGAAGAACCATATTGTCCAGTAGATATCGAGAAATCTATTTGAGTGAAAGTATGTTGACCTGTGTATCCTTTTCAATGCACTTCGCACGCACGCACACACACACATATATAAGAACACATACACATCTCATCGATCTGATCTTTGAAGATTCCGGCGGTTGCAATGAATATATTTATTTGAATACTGCAAGAAATAATGGCTGTAATAGATAAATTTGCAGATCTTCCAGCTTAGCCCTTTTAAATTTATCTAAGTTTGAAGCATTTTTTTGTGTAGAAAATGAAAACGAAACTGGAAAACATCATCAATTTTTAATGAGATATACCGAAAGCGACCTACGTATCTTATGCTACATATTGTCGAAACAAAACATCAGCTGTGGCAAAATTACACGTCAGTTTAATCTAGATCCAGTATTACCTTTGTCGCATCTATTCATGTGTGCATGAATAACTAAATACATATTTTGGTGTGTGATATTTAACCTGGGTTTCATGGGACTTGTATTTGGAAAGGATCAAATAGGCTTCCTTTGCCAGCATAAGATTTGGATGCAAGACTATATAATCTTAACTAGTAAATAAGAGTTTAATTGTGGTGAGTTCTTTCGAGTAAACCATCTTTCTTTATGCCGCAGGTCTCTATAACATTTGGAGTAAATAGATAAAACGTTAATGCACTGGCGAAGCAATGTAGTTCAACTCTGCATCAAGAACAACTCTCCGTGTACGCGTTTCGTGTGCACTGGCCAAAAACGCAGGAAAGCCATTTAAAGGTTCTTATGCTTATATACAGTTGGCTCTGTACTTGTTTTATGGAGCACAGCACATGCAACATTTGTGTATCCCAAAAATGCTTTTCACATGCATTTTGTTATGGTTTGTGTTTTAAGCTAAAATCTCATCGTTTTTCGTTTATCATCTCAGCGTTTGCCGTTTATGAATTTCTCACGTATTTGCGTTTATACAAGAGGTTCATCGTATATCATTTATTCTTACATAAAAATGCGTATTCGTATATGAATATCGGATTTCACGTGCCATTTATGCCTGTAGTCTTGTTATACTTATCCCTTTCCTGGTCACACACAAATCCAATTACTCTGCAATATCGCGTTGTATGTACTGACATGAATACATGCAATCCTGTGATACAGAAGAGAGAAATATTCCTAGTAGAGAAATAAGACGTGCTTTCTTGCTCTAATACATATTGTTCATTCAGAGCGACACAAGTAATAATGGACGCAAAAGTGATTTTTCAACTCCGGCCCACAAATAGCTTGTAAAAATATTCTTGCTCTGGTTTTTATAACAAAACGAACTAACTATGTACATTATTCTAGTTGAAAAAAATAAATTTTCTGGACGAAAAAGAAACAAAAAATATCCTGGTTAGAAAGAAAAACCCCTCAGCCCCGCTCACACCTCTCACCCCCACTTCCCCTCTCTCCCCCAGCACAAAAAAATTAAATGGCCTGTCCCTTATCACACTAGCGCATTAGGTCTCACTGGAAAGTTTCCTCTTTGAACACCACCCCCACCACCCCATTTTTAGGGTAGAGGGCATGAGACTAATAAGCACAATCCTTGTGTTTATAAAATGCACACAGAAACTAAATATGTAATTTGGTTTACATTTACTTTGTGTTAGGCTTGAAAATGGATGGATTTGTTTGATTACCACCTTTGACAGTTAGACTAGCACAGGATATCAAATGCGTAACTTGGGCTTCAAATGAAAGGTCAACTTGGTTTATGTGTTTATTGTATGTCTGCTACAGATGTAATGAGAATCATGCCAATTTGTTATAATGACAGTGAACTTGAATCATGCATAAGGTGCACATTGTTTGCTTGAGCCACCTTGCCAGAGGAAAAATTCAAAATAACCCTTGAATATCGGAAATTAACATTATAAAAGAGGATATGGAGATAGTGTTGGTTCAGTGTAAAAGCAATCAGTTGTACATGGAATTAACCTAAATACCTTAAATTAAATCTGACAAGCAATCTGTCTGCAAAAATCATTGGTTAGTTTTTATTTGTATGTTTAATGTAGAATTATTCTCATTTTTCTGCAATCTGTCTTGGTCCGATGAAAATTCACCAAAAAACTGTCCAGTGAGACCTTAGAAGTTTATAGAATGACGATAACGGCGAAAAATAGATCATACAGATGAAGCCAAAAATAAAATAAGATGGATATAGTTGCTAAAAACAAGTGTTCTGCGGTACCTGATCTCACCCGCATTCATCTGCTGATATATTCACCCTCCCAAATCTTTAATGCAAATCTTTGGCGCAAAACTTTAACATGGTTGACGCTGCCGTCCTTGTCGAACCCGGAAAAGTGACACCTATGTCTCATTAAGAAACTTCAGGTGAGACAAAGTCAGTGGCAGTGACATCATATCAAGGTTATGTGTGTGTGTGTGTGTGTGTGTGTGAGAGAGAGAGAGAGAGAGAGAGAGAGAGAGAGAGAGAGAGAGAGAGAGAGAGAGAGAGAGAGAGAGAGGTTTGGGAGTTTGCTTGCAATAGCTAACTACTACAACGAATGTCACATATTCCCTACACAAAACTGAGAAGTACTACATATTTTGTGTGATATTCACTTATTCAGTGTCAAGTGAAGACGTTGTTTCAAGAAAAGTATGAACAATACTTACTTTTGTCTTAATTGTGAGTCACAGAATCAACAAAATCGATTAGTTTTTCAATTTCAGAGAGAGAGAGAGAGAGAGAGAGAGAGAGAGAGAGAGAGAGAGAGAGAGAGAACGCTAGTTTAAAAGTTAGAGAAATGGTTCGAAATTACGAAGCACACTCTCATTTTCTTTTCCCGAAATTCCTTGAGAGCATTTGTGAATCCATCCAACTAGAATCCTGGTCGTTACAGTTATACCTCAAGTTGACTAATCGGAATCCTCAGTCATTATCGTTAAGTATAATAACCGGCGTCAAGATTGAAAGTTTAATTTTATGAAATTATATCGGTTTTTTATGACGTTATAATCAGAGGGTGACTTTTTAAGATTGAAAGTCTATTTTTAACCTCCTTCAAGACTGAAAGTCTATCTTATGACCGGAAGTAGATTTTAAAAGACTGGCCCTCGATATTTTAGTCTAAAATTCAGTTTATATAACCTAAAACTCAGTATCATCCAAAATGATTTTGATTTTGAGATTTTATTATTGGAAAAAAAATCAAATTTTTAGTACGTTTTTTTTTTTTTTTTGCACAAAGAAAAATAGCGTTGTAAAATAAACTACTTCATTTCTTACTTTATTTTTTATTTTCCTAGATGAAAGAAGTTTCGCTCACTTTCGCTGTTATTTTTGCAGTTGTTAACTGATAGGTTCTAAAACGCGCGAATACTACGAATAATTGTCCTCTAATCACCTAATGACCACACATCACGAAACTCTAATTTCACATTTGCATGGGTTTTCTTGTTTCACGTTTGTATGAATCATCAGTAAGCCTTTCCAAGCCGAATATTAGTAATTCACGTCTCAAATTACTAAACACATATACATTAAAATATCCCGAGAATTCCTTATGTTAATAAATTAGGGAGGGTCCATTTTATGAAACTAATCCATGCAACCATAAAGTTTCGTGAAATTTTTACATTATGAAGTCTGCTCCTTGAAATTGGCTAATGACTGGGTTTGAGAAATATCTTCCCAACACCGACTCGTCATAATCAACAACTAATCACTCAAATCCAACAAAGCTATAAACGGAGACGTAAATACAAACAGCACATACCCTAGTTTTATTACAATACATACACTATTGGCTACACACAGAATAGGAATCCAGTCCTTGTAATCGCATTGTATTTAACTGAGAGAATATGTATTTCTTCTTATGTAGTTGATGAAAACGTCTTCCAAGGAAGGTAGTCCACAGAAATCAAAATATTCCGTATTTGTCATGATTGGTACATTTCTTTGAACATTTTAACATATTCACTTTCGTATATGGGTAAGCTGAGACCAATGCCTCATATCAGTCCAATAACAAAACGTTAAATTTCTTCCGTTGTGTTACCAATGCATTAACTAAAGTTTTTTTCCTCCAAAAATGAACCTTGTTCTCCATACTTTTGAGTACAGGACTTATCTCTGACCCCAAATGTGTGTGTCATTGATTACTTTAATAGCATCTTCTAAATTTACGAAAATGCTACCCTTTGATTTCTCAAAGTCCACATGATTAAAAACATGGTTTTGTATTGTATGGTGATACTGTTCAATTTCTATAATTTCTAAATATGAACGTCTCTTTTTGTAGTAAGACGATGATAGAGCCACTAAACATCTTTTCACCTCCTCCTTAAATCACTCTACAATTTTGACAGTGATGAAATAAAGGTTCTTGAATACAATTGTCGCAAGTGTGATGGGCCATGCAAAAATTAGGGATGTGAATTTCAGTCTCTTGTGAACATTCAAAGTCAAAAAATAAAAAATCCCACATGATGGTCATTGGTCTTGTTTCTTTGTTTTTTTTTTTTTTTTTTTTGTTCTGGTCATTTGATACTTCCTTGAGTTCGTTGTCATATTTTTTAACGTAGCATTGATGATCTAATTCGAGGGCTTGGTCACAAAGAGACATCGTTTCTTTCCTGCACAAACGTGAAACTTTCGGTTAATGAACCCAACATGCTGCACACACGATATAGTGTAGGTATATCCTATCATGCTACTACCAATCTTGTGAGAATCCACCGATTTGATACCAAAGTCTTGATCTTGTGCAGACTTTAAGTACACATCTTTTTGTATTTGATAACCCGTGAACTTTTTTGAAGCATCCGGTTTATAGAAAGCGACGATTACACTGTATCAAAAAGAAACAACATCGGCGTAAGATGTTTGCTTGCTTGGCTCAATACTAGTAACAGTCAACTTTAGGTCCATCAGTGGCAAAATCTCAAAATAGTCGCCATGGCTGGTAACTTGTGTTGCAAAGAAAACAAATTCGGTGTTAAGTCACACAGATTTCTTCAATCTTTTGTTCTGAACAGAAATATTTCTTTATATTTAGAAAAGTATTCATGGAAAGGAAGAAGGACTGACTCATTATTGTTTACGTAAAGTACATAGGGGAATCCTATGTAAACAGAATGCCACCTAAAAAATTACCTTCGTTTTTTTTTTCCGTAGCATTTGTAAAAGTAACTGAATAATAATCATTCTTGTCTGGATGTTTTTTTATCCTACGATCACGTAGTCTAAATTTATTCAAGAACATCTAATGATATAGAGAGAAATTTAGTAGTACAAATTCCAAATAGCTATCGTTCCTTGATTATTTTACGATTTACTATCCATTTTCAAGACAGAGGAAGTTATATATTTTGACAGCCTGCATAGTGGTCAAAGCATAAAGGGTTTGTTGGTGGAGAAAAAATATAAAGAAGCATGGATACGCGAAAAGTCTACTCCACGGAAACGTCTACTCCACGGAAACGTCTACTCCACGGAAACGTCTACTCCACGGAAACGTCTACTCCACGGAAAAGTCTACTCCACGGAAACGTCTACTCCACGGAAAAGTCTACTCCACGGAAACTGTTTAACATTATGGGTCTCTATGCCTTCTAACGGGAAATTTAGTGTTAAAACTACACTTACTAACCAATACGCCGTTTGAAGTGACAAACACGCAGTTATTAACTATCCAACACCCAGTTATCTACTATCCAACACACAGTTTAGAGTGACCGTCACATGTGTATTCGATAATGTATTTTAAATATAATCAAGTTCAATTAAAGAAATATGATGCTAATGACAAATCGGCATGGACGTCGGTAATACTCAGTGCGCTCCCAGTTTCATACAGTATTAGGAGTGCACGTTTTTCACGTGCTCTGTTGACATTGTCCTTTTAGTTTACTGTCTTTGTGGTCGTGGATTTCTTTCACTTAGTAGAGAAAGCTAATCTTTGTCTTGGGAATCGTCATTGATGAACGCAAAACTCATTCTGTTACTGACATGTATGGGCTCATTTATCTACCGGTCTTGTATAATCTACTTGATTATGCACGAGAGTTTTCAGAGCACTATTTAAGACTGGGCAAAAGAGTCGAGATACGTATGACATATTATTCCAAGACGTAAAATTTCGTGTCATTATATTTGGGCAAACAGTGCGTCGACGTTGTATTTGCAGCTGTGTGCACTACACTACGATCAGCCTTATATGGAGGAATTGAGACACTGAAGGAAAACTTTCTTATGTCATAGTTCAAGTGACTTAAAAAAAAAAAAAATTTGAGATAGTTATTAGAAATCTTGTAGGACGTAAACATGTTTATATGGTTGCGAGATTTAAATACCACGTGTAAATCATACATATTGAAAATGATATCAGGGTAAAACGAACTTTAAGAAAAGAAACATATCGATAAGGTCTTCAGTATACATTACTGAAATAGCTTTTCATCTGCTCAAAAGACTCACATTTTTAAATAGAAAAAAAATATCTATTTTTTTAACGTCAGAAATTTTAATTTTAAAGTTTGTTTGTCCCGATTTCAAATTATTATATGTACAAACGGTATTGAATGTTTCGCATGTTCGAAACTAGTACCTTGCTCAGTTCACACCAAGTGATCTTTGTCCTACGTCATAGCGACATTAAGCCAGTGATATCCAAAATTCAAGCAAATTTCTTGGAGAACTCATAAAAGATACTGTTAAATGAAAGAAATGTAGTATTTTAGAAATGAGGCAAAGAAGCCGATATTATAGACAAATTCAAGCACATTTCTTGGAGAGCTCATACACTTCACAAACTGTAGTTTTTTTAAAGTTTGATGGTTTGTCTGATTTAGGTGACGGTAAAATAGGCTATACGTGGGCAGAGTTTCCTCGCATTTCCAGTCTTTTCATTGACAAATTACTGATATTGTCAACAATTGGAAGTCTCGGACAGGTAGACGCCGAGATGGAGTTTTGGCAAAATGAACCAAAAATGCTGTCTGGTGCGCGACCACTGGTTGAGGAATCAGCGTCCGCGAGAACTTGTTCTCTCCGACTGGAACAGGGCTACCAGAGATGGTGCACAGCTTTTACCGGTTCCATGTTTACTATAGTGTTACTAAGATTCTCATTCGGATGAGGTGTCCCCTTCTGAGACAAACAGGGTGGAACGCGTTTGAAAACAGCATCAACATGCTTTTGCAACGAGTTTAATGTGGATACAATCTTGGACTGGCGGCAGAAGCACGGGGAAAACAACGGCCTGGGCACATTACATGCCTATTTCACACATTCGAGCTAATATTCACTTACCCTCGCTATATGGATCCCCAGATATCATGTACAGAAAGACAACCAACGAAATAATGCAAATTGACTATTTCGCACAGGGCGATGAGGCTAAAGGTGGTTTTGTGTATTTCATGTTGGACAAATCGCAAGGCTTTACCTGAAGAGATTTATAAAGTCTCAACGTTAGCTCTAGGATGCACGTTTGGCCAATCCTGTGTGCGCAAAATCAAACGCACAACACGATAGTGGGATCAGCATTCAGGCCAGCCACAGTAGTTGTCATTCTACCCATTCTTTGGCGCTGCTGGGGTCAGGTTTAGGTGTCGGGACGACGGGAGATGGTGTCGGTGCGCCTGCACTGCCTGTAATTGCGAGCACGATTCTGCCTTGAGAATCGAGACTATGGTAATGCCTGTTCGTGGAAGAGGGTTCGCAATTGCTTGGCGAGTGTTGATTCCGTATGGAGGATCCAGTTGATAGTCTCCCAAAGCCTGAAAATTTTACTGCAGAGACCCTCTTGGTCAATGCTGGCATCCACTAGTCACTGTCCGCGCTCGTCTTCCAGCTGTTTAATGCAATCTATTATCTCCTTGCGCAGCGTCTCGTTCAACTTTTCATTTTCTAGGTCAATGTGGTTATCGAGAACGGTAAGCTTCGCAAGGTTATCTACAAGCGCGCCACTCGGCTATGCGCTGCTCTAGTTCCTTTACTACAGACATATCTTCTTGCTTCCACTCAACTGGCACATTATCGCAGTCAGACCAAGAAGGTGTTTTCGTCTGTAGCTCTTCTGTCTCATTGGCTTCGGTGGTAAGTGTGGTTTAATCTTCCTCGGGTAGAAAACTCTTCACGACCGCCAAAGTCGGTCATTGTAAAGTTTTCAACCATGTTTTAACAAGCACTCATGCGACACAACGTAACATATTAAAGAAAGGACACATGAACACCAATACCACCAAACTTAAGCATGTCTCGAGCACCTTTCTTGCAAAGCTCATATAGCTGACAAACTGTTTTCTTGAAAGTTTCATGGTTGCTCCGATCATGTGTCGCATGTTCAGTCTTTTCATTAAAATTACTGACGTACCAAATAAATAGATTTCAATTTGTTTCTAAAAATGTGAATCTTTTTATGCTAGCAGTTTGAAAGCTATTTCGGTCTCACAATTGGAATATGGGTTATAATCTTCAGCAAACAAGTTGATTGTATTGTCCAAGATTTCAAGAACGTTATATTCCGTTGATACACATGTTTTACTGAACTTTTTATCATAAGTAACAATAAAAGTTCTTTAAAAAATAGATGCAGAAAAACCCCAAAACTTCCTGATGTTCCGGTGCTTTTTCTTGCATTTATCTCCCGAAGATTTCTCCTGCAATTTTTATATAAAATCGGACTGTCGTCAACATTAATGTTGTTCTTTTCTTGAAAAGTCGTTTAGCGATATTAAAGCTGTTATACAATCGAAAGATCTTGCACTAAAATATACAAAATCCTTCGATAATGTATTTTAAATATAATCAAGTTCAATTAAAGAAATATGATGCTAATGACAAATCGGCATGGACGTCGGTAATACTCAGTGCGCTCCCAATTTCATACAGTATTAGGAGTGCACGCTTTTCACGTGCTCTGTTGATATTGTCCTTTTAATTTTGCTGTTTTTGTGGTCGTGGATTTCTTTCACTTAGTAGAGAAAGCTAATCTTTGTCTTGGGAATCGTCATCGATGAACTCAAAACTCATTCTGTTACTGAAATGTATGGGTTCATTTATCTACCGGTCTTGTATAATCTACTTGATTATGCACGAGAGTTTTCAGAGCACTATTTAAGACTGGGCAAAAGAGTAGAGATACGTATGACATATTATTCTAAGACGTAAAATCTCATGTCATTATATTTGGGCAAACAGTGCGTCGACGTTGTATCCCCAGTTTTATCCACTACGATCAACCGTATACGGAGGTATTGAGACACTGAAGAAAAACTTTCTTATGTCATGGTTCAAGTGATTAAAAAAATATAAATTAAAATATTTGAAGGTCTAAAATTCATCTGCCCATGGCAGAAAAAGTTGTGAGGAAAGGAGTTTAAATGGCAATGCAAATGTGAGGGTCATAATAATTACAACATATAGAATACTTATAAATCAGGTTCTCCTCCTCGTCATTTTCCTCCTCAACATCATAAACAACAGCTCGAACAAAATCAAAAATATCACCGCCCACCCCCCCAAGAAATAAAGTAAAACAAAAAAACAACAACAACAACAAAACAAACAAAACAATAATGGCAAGAAGAAGAAGAATAAATAATTCCCCTTTATTCGCAATCATTTCCTTACCATCGGTGTTGCTGTCATCTTCGTCACTAGCAGTTGATACAAGTTTGAGATATTTATTAGAAATCTTGTAAGACGTAATCATGTTTATATGGGTGCGAGATTTAAATACCACTTGTAAATCATACATATTGAAAATTATATCAGGGTAAAACGACATTTAAGAAAAGAAACATATCGATAAGGTCTTCAGTATACATTACTGAAATAGCTTTCATCTGCTCAAAAGACTCACATTTTTAGGGAGAAAAAAAAAATATCTATTTTTTTATTTATTTTTTATCGAACGCCAGAAATTTTAATTTTAAAGTTTGTTTGTCCCGATTTTAAAGTATTATATGTACAAACGGCATTGAATGTTCCGCATGTTCGAGACAAGTACCTTGCTCAGTTTACACCAAGCTATCTTTGTCCTACGTCATAGAGACATAAAGTCAGTCATAGACAAAATTCAAGCACATTTCTTGGAGAACTCATATAAGATACTGTTAAATGAAAGAAGCGTAGTATTTTTGAAATAAGGCAAAGAAGCCGATATTATAGACGAATTCAAGCACATTTCTTGGAGAGCTCATACACTTCACAAACTGTATTTTTTAACGTTTGATGGTTTGTCTGATTTAGGTGACGGTAAAATAGGCTATACGTGGGCAGAGTTTCGTCACATTTCCAGTCTTTTCATTAAAAAAATATTGATATTGTGAACAATTGGAAGTCTCGGACAGATAGACGCCGAGATGGAGCTTTGGCAAAATGAACCAAAAATGTTGTCTGGTGCGCGACCACTGGTTGAGGAATCAGCGTCCGCGAGAGCTTGTTCTCTCCGACTGGAACAGGGCTACCAGAGATGGTGTACAGCTTTTACCGGTTCCATGTTTACTTTAGTGTTACAAAGATTTTCATTTAGATTAGGTGTCCTCTTCTGAGGCAAACAGGGTGGAACGCGTTTGAAAACAGCATCAACATGCTTTTGCAACGAGTTTAATAAAATCTTGGACTGGCGACAGAAGCACGGCGAAAACAACGGCCTGGGCACATTACATGCCTATTTCACACATTCGAGCTAATATCCACTTACCCTCGCCGTGTGGATCCCCACCTATCATTTACAGAAAGACAACCAACGAAATAATGTCCATTGACTATTTCGCACAGGGCAATGAGGCTAAAGGTGGTTTTGTGTATTTCATGTTGGACAAATCGCAAGGCTTTACCTGAACATGTTTATACGTCTCAATTATGGCTCTAGGATGCACGTTTGGCCAATCTCGGATGCGCAAAATCAAACGCACAACACGATAGTGGGATCAGCATTCAGGCCAGCCGCTGTAGCTGCCATTCTACCCATTCTTTGGCGCTGCTGGGGTCAGGTTTAGGTGTCGGGACGACAGGAAATGGTGTCGGTGCGCCTGCACTGCCTGTAATTGCGAGCACGATTCTGCCATGAGAATCGAGACTATGATAATGCCTGTTCGTGGAAGAGGGTTCGCAATTGCTTGGCGAGTGTTGATTCCGTATGGAGGATCCAGTTGATAGTCTCCCAAAGCCTGAAAAGTTTACTGCAGAGACCCTCTTGGTCAATTCTGGCAGCCACTAGCCGCTGTCCGCGCTCGTCTTCCAGCTGTTTAATGCAATCTATTATCTCCTTGCGCAGCGTCTCGTCCAACTTTTCATTTTCTAGGTCAATGTGGTTATCGAGAACGGTAAGCTTCGCAAGGTTATCTACAAGCGCGCCACTCTAGATCCTTTACTATAGACATATCTTCTTGTGTCCACCCAATTGGCACCTTATCGCAGGCAGACCAAGAAGGTGTTTTGGTCTGTAGCTCTTCTGCCATATTGGCTTCGATGGTAAGTGTGGTTTAATCTTCCTCGGGTAGAAAACTCTTCACGACCGCCAAACTCGGTCATTGTAAAGTCTTAACAAGCACTCATGAGACACAACGACAAATCGTAACATATTAAGGGAAGGACACATGAACACCAAAATCACCAAACTTAAGCATGTCTCAATACGGAAACAAACTCGACCCATTTCGCTCCCTCCACCGTGCGCTTGGAGTAGAGGGAGTCCCGAGCACCGTCACGTGTGACTAATAACCCGAGCACCATAGACCCAATCCAGCTACTTATCGTCAGATTTCCAAGCCTCAACAGCAACGATGTCATTGTGCCCAGCACCGTTAGGCTGGCATTTTCAGTTGCTTTGAGCGGCGACTCACCAGATCCTGATGTCAACCGTACAATTGAAACAAAGCTCGGCCGTGTCATCTTCAGAAAGATCAGTGTGAAGATTGAAGGAAACGAATTAGCCTGCATTGACGATGCCGATGTTTGGGGCCTCTTTAGGGATCTCTGGCTGTCGGAAAAAGAGCGGAATATCGCTGCCTATCAGTGTATACAAAAAGACAACACTCCCGCTATACGTGTCGGCGTTGGCAATCGTCGCCTGATGATTCTATCGATGCTGCGTTTGATAAGTGTTTCCTTGTGCCGCTACCAGTTTGGCCTTTCAGACCACCTCACCTTCAAGCTGACGTTTAATGACTTCAGCAGGGTAATCCGAAGCACTAATAAAGGGTAGAGCTTCACCGTCACCAGTATCTCTCTGGTGTACGACGTTGCGAACCACCCAGAACTCGCACGCATGATCTTGTACACCCGAGTGTTGCGCCATCACAGGATGGTGATAAATAACAGCGACGATACGCGGAACATCAAACTGAACACGCCGGCAAAAAGCATGAAGGCGATAGTTTTACTCTTTGAGGACGCGGCAAAGAGTGTTGCGTTTGAGCGCGATACAGAGAATTTCAACAGCCTTGTTAATAAGGTGTCGGTGACGATCGAGGGGATCTCAAACCAGATCTATGCCCAGGGGCAGTCGAGATACCAGCAGTGGTAAGAATTAAGAGCGGCTAACATGGCAAACTGCTAAACCACAAAACAAAATGGATACTAAGTTTGCAGCAATATACTACAGCCCGCGAGGTTACTGGAAGATAAAAGTCGCACAGAAATGTTGCCAGGGCGGGCTTTATTTAATAGGATGAAGCCGGTTTGGGATTGTATTTAGCGAAGACACTAAAATCAATTTCGTGAACGAGATGTTTATTTATAATGTAATTGAACGATGAATGAATCTGACACCATATTCGTGCGCATAAAGTCCAACAATGGATTTAACATAATGATGCGCACCGAGTTCAACTACTGATATAAGGAAATTATATAGTTCCAAAATGAAACTAATCAGAACATGTGATTTCAACGATTAACCGGACAAGAATCAACGTATGGAATTTATAAACAAATATGATTGATATATGGATCTATCACCGTGAATGACCAATGTATAGAGTGTATACACAAATATGAACTATGTATGATTCTATCACCAAGTGTGATCAAAGTATATGATTTATACACAAATATGAATAATACAGGTAGGTTCTATGCATTAGTGATTTTCGCTCATATAGGTATATTGAATTATTAATTTTCGCTCGTATAGCGATATTTGAATTATTGATTTCATTCATATAGTGATATTGAATAACACCGATTCAAAAATGTATCTCGTGGCATCCAGTTGACGATCACGATATATTTCTGGTTTCACAGCTCTCGTCGGATGGTCAAGGAGGCACCATGCATGGCCCGCCCCTCCTAGTCTGCCAAAGGAGCCCTCAAGAGCCTCCTTATTCCGCACAGACCCATTCGTGACGAAGCTTTGGTCCCCCACTGAGAGTAAACCAATAGCGTCCTCCGAGCCAACGTCCCCATTGACCCCAGCATCCGGGTTACACGTAACTCCACAGAGTTCTACTACTCCCCATCACCAAAAAACAGCTCTACAGCTGAAGATTGCTCCGGTTAAGTGGACAACTTCCTGACAAAACTCGTTGTGTTGTGATGATACATCGAGAATTGACTCTGTAAGTACTGTGTACTCAAAGTAATCGGGTTTCTTACTCCAGGCAATTTGCTCGTGCAGCGTTGGATGAACCAAACTCAGTATGTTGAAATGTCTACTGCCGAAAAAGAAACCCGAGTACATTTTCGTTCATATATAATATATTGACATTAAGTACACACAATTCTGTGAGACTCTAAATGCCAGCCATGTGGTAGATTTACCTGCCAGCACCATGCAAAATCTCCAGTCAACAGGTTAATGTTTCAACCCTTACTAGGTGCACCAGGCCGACCTCTTGATTCTTCCGCACCACAAGGTTTCGCGATACACGTACAAGTCACAGTTTTTGGCAGAAAAATTTTGTTATAGTTTAAAACTGGGGCATGTGGCTAACAACTTGGGACTAACATACTAAATTATCATACTTGAATGATAACGATAGTACTCTGGTAAAGATACCCAGTTTGTAACAATAGGATAATGGCCTTTTCAGACACGTTTATTATTATTATTGTTATTATTATTATTATTATTTATTTGAGAGGTTTCAGTCCGAGAATTTATCCTTTCGAGAGATACCACATCGGTAAGTTGTCATTCGTACACCCAAAATATTAACATGTAATCTGTATGTAATTTCACATATAGTGCGTGCCTGAGCTCGCGCGCTCCTGTGCGTGTGTGTGTGCATGTGTGAAGAGAGAGGTGGAGGCATCAATAAAGAAGGAATGAGAGAGGAATATCAATAAATGTATCTTTGTTTCTGTAAGAGAATCGTTGGGTGAAAAAAGTTGTTTAAAATCTGTGTGTGTGTGTGTGTGTGTGTGTGTGTGTGTGTGTGTGTGTGTGAAGAGTGACAGAGGCAGATAGAAAAGATATTGAGCGAAATAAAGACAAGAGTATGTCGATATTTTATCTTTGCGCTCAGGTGTGTGCGTGTGTGGAGAGAGAGAGAGAGAGAGAAGTAGAGAGAGAAAGAGAGAATAAATCAGAAAGGCAAAAATAATATCTTACGAAATAAGTGCTTGTATGTATTTTTGTGTATGTGTGGTTGGGTAAAAATGTGATTTCGTGTGTGTGTGTGTGTGTGTGTGTGTGTGTGTGTGTGTGTGTGTGTAGATACAGAAGACGATAGACAAAAAAAAAAACAGAAATGGACATCAAAATAAGTACATGTATATAGCTGTGCACGGATTATTTGGTGAAAATGTTATTGCAGATGTGTGTGTATGTGTGTGTTTGTGTGTTAAAAGACAGAGTCAGATAGACAGAAAACGGGCATTTTGTTATCTTAATGCCCATTTGGTTGGGTTGTTACTTCAGATGTGTCAATGTATTGCTGGTAGCGTGTGTGTGTGTGTGTGTGTGTGTGTGTGAGAGAGAGAGAGAGAGAGAGAGAGAGAGAGAGAGATTGAGAGAAATGAGTAGGTATTTTAATATGTTGGCTTAGAGTAGGTGTGCACAACTCAAACGTGAACATGGGCCAGAATTGACCTTGACTGGAACTAAGAGGGCCGTACTGCGAATGTTTTGTGTCTGTAAGAAAAACATAAATACACATGCTTTAAGTAAGGACTCAGGCTGCGGACCGCACAAATTGTAGGCGTGCATCGTGCGGTCGTATGTTAAGCATCCCTGGCTTAGAGGCCGGGTGAATATACATGTCTTAGCGTGTCGTCTGTTTTTTCATATATGTTCACTCAGGTTAGTATTTAGAATTTTGAAGAGTTAAGAGAAGATATAAATTTACTTTCAATTCGTATTTTATAATGTCAAGTGAACTACACACACACTCTCTCTCTCTCTCTCTCTCTCTCTCTCTCTCTCTCTCTCTCTCTCTCTCTCTCTCTCTCTCTCTCTCTCTCTCTCTCACACACACACAGACAGAGTAGATTACTTGACTTTATGTCCGAAATATCCATTATGGTCAATAACTGTTACAAGATTCAAGGTTTTAATACACCTAATATAAAATAATACTCGTAATATGAATCATATATATATATATATATATATATATATATATATATATATATATATATATATATATATATATATATATGTGTGTGTGTGTGTGTGTGTGTGTGTATACATATTATAATAAAGTCCTTCATAATAATAGATATTCTTTTTTATTTTATTTTTCTTATAAATATAATATATATATATAGGCATATATTTTTATAGTTGTAGGTTGATCATGTCCAATAAGCAAGTAAAAATCTTCCTGTGTGTAGTAGATATTTTTTTATCTAAACAATATGAACAAACCCTGTCTTTCCTCTCTAACTCCTCATATATTCCTGTCTCTATTCTATAAATAGAATGACATCAGTACACAATATCTTTTAACATTCAAGAATGTTTTAAGCTAATTATAGAACTCATATCTACTAGATTCATTGATATTAGCAAGTAACCCTTGACAACAGTAAGATAGTTATAGTACTCTACTAGATTGATTGATATTAGCAAGTAACTATTGACAACATTAAGATATTTATAGAACTCACATCTACTAGATTCATTGATATCAGCAAGTAACCCTTGACAACAGTAAGATAGTTATAGTATTCATTGATACTAGATTGATTGATATTAGCAAGTAACCATTGACAACAGTAAGATAGTTATAGTATTCATTGATACTAGATTGATTGATATTAGCAAGTAACCATTGACAACAGTAAGATATTTATAGTACTCACATCTACTAGATTCATTGATGTTAGCAAGTAACCATTGACAACAGTAAGATAGTTATAGTATTCATTGATACTAGATTCATTGATGTTAGCAAGTAACCATTGACAACAGTAAGATATTTATAGTACTCTACTAGATTCATTGATATTAGCAAGTAACCCTTGACTACAGTAAGATATTTATAGAACTCACATCTACTAGATTCATTGATATTAGCAAGTAACCCTTGACAACAGTATGATATTTATAGAACTCACATCTACTAGATTTATTGATATTAGCAAGTAACCCTTGACTACAGTAAGATATTTATAGTATTCTACTAGATTCATTGATATTAGCAAGTAACCCTTGACAACAGTAAGATATTTATAGAACTCACATCTACTAGATTCATTGATATTAGCAAGTAACCCTTGACAACAGTAAGATATTTATAGAACTCACATCTACTAGATTCATTGATATTAGCAAGTAACCCTTGACTACAGTAAGATATTTATAGAACTCTACTAGATTCATTGATATTAGCAAGTAACCCTTGACAACAGTAAGATATTTATAGAACTCACATCTACTAGATTCATTGAAGTAACCCCTGTTGACAACAGAGATATTTTCATACGAAATTGACTAATAAAAATGTTGATATCACCAATTACTTCAAATACTCAAATATAACCATAACCATATTTAAGCAGTCATTATTTAAAAATGCCATGCCCATGTTTTGCATCCACTTTCGTCAAGTGATTTACGCATCAAATAGCAATGTTTTGGATAACGATTTTTCGGCATTTTCAAACGTTTACACCAATATTTTATTCATATTACATGATTAACACATAGCGGCAGTCTTCCACACACTGCTAATACAACACTATTGTTGACCGATCTGTAACCACCCAGGAAAAAGCTACAGTTGTCAGCATGCAGTGTTTCAGTAGTATCAGAATATTCGTAAGCCCAGATTTCTGACTCGTAATAAAGGACGGGGCTTACCATATAATCCAATAATTTTTTATGCTTCGTTTTGTATAAAAAATCCATTTAAAAGAAGAAAAGAGACAAATTTAAATTTTGGATCGCAATTAAAGATTTTCTGGCTTCTGACTTGAACTTTAAAATTTTAGCTGGCATTCGTGATAATTTTGAGTGAATAGAAGACCCATGTATTTATAATTCGTAATCGTTTTAATAATGACACCTTAGCAAGTCCCTTTTTTCATATTTTTGATGAGGACTACTATTTCGAAAAACTGATTCAGTTTTCTTTTTGTGCAAATTCATGCCAGTATTATTGCAATTTTTAAAAAAAATATTTGGTTGATTTAAAGTTTTATTGCATATTCGGCACAGTTTTTAACATCGTCAGCAAACAGTAAACATAATATAGCTGGTACTTCGTTAGTGAGAAAGCATACCCAACCTACAACGGTTTTTTCAACAGGGTACATAAATCATGAATAAATAAAGACAACAGTATCCGACTGCTTATGTCCCCTTGTTTCGTTCCGCTACAACAAGTAAACAAATCGGCCAAGCCCTTCCCTGTTTGTACACGCGATTTAAAGTTAGTATATATTGCCTTAAAAATGTTAAGACTTTCTCATGTACGCCTTTATTGGCTATGTTTAGGAGTAAGCTGTCATGGGTCAACTTATCAAAGGCCTTAGAAAAGTCAATTTATAGACAATAGAAACGACCTACTCTTCGTGACAAATATTTTTTTGTCCGTTGCTTCTAGAAAATATTATCTACGGCGGAATAACCTGCATGAAATCCAGCTTGGGTTTCATCTATCTTATTATTTGTCTCAGCCTAAGTATAAAGTCAGTCAGAATTGTAAAACATACTGCATCATTTCTCACTTCAATTTTTTTTACAATAAACAGATAATCACACACACACACACACACACACACACACACACACACACACACACACACACACACACACACTACATTATAGTATAAATATACTATTTAAATCTTTGTTAAAACTGGTGTAATCGGAGCACAAGTATTTGTTTTTTAATTCAGTCCCATTTCTATCAGGTCCAGTACTTTTTCCCGACTTAAGTTGCTTAATACCTTAGCTTACTTCAGACTCTGTAACTGGTTTATTTAAAATATTGTCATCATCTGGCATCCCTTCCCTTGTAAGGGATTTATGTATTGAATATATTTGTTGTTCTTCAGTAAAGAGAAGAACTGTAAAAAACGTTATACCAATCTTTGATTTGTTATATATTGTATATACACTTTAGATACAAAAGATTTTGAATCAAATGCCAAAATGTGGATAAATCTTTTCGCACTTTTAAAAGTTACATTTTTATTTCTACTATCACTTTAGTAAATACTACGTAAACACTGGGTGTTTCAATAGGTTTCCTCAAAGTTGCGGAACACTCGAAAATTTTTTTTTTTTTTTTTTTTTTTTTTTTTTTCTTAAAGTTTCGCTTTGATTGGGGACATAATGTGTTCTTTAGAGGTACATACCTTTGTGTCTGTTTTTAACGTTGGTTCTGAGTGGGGACATAACCGTGTCAATAGTGTGATTCTGTGCAGGGACATGCTGGTAATCCTCTTTTTAAGTCTATTTTAAATGTTGGTTCTCAGCAGGGACATAATTCGTTCTGGGTAGGGAATAGATTCTTGCTTATTTCTTTAAAAGTTTGTTTTGTGATAAATATGAATGGACACCCCTTTAAGCATAACGTAATTCTACCCCGAATAACCCCTGAAAGCATTCCACAACAATGTCCATTGCAGTTAACATGTGCAAAGTACCGAATACACGCTATCCATAGGAATACGCCATGATGACTATGGAAAACACAAACATGAAACAACACAAGCAATCCGTTCCATCGTCAGGAAGGCATTTAACGCCATGTTTCCGTACATTATAGGCTATATATGGCGGTCAGTATATCTGATGGAGGAGGAGCCCAGTAAAAAACCCATCGCACATTGGGAAGCTACTGGCAAGCTTTCTCACATACGCACATTAGCCGAACCCGAGATTCAAACCCATGTGGACAGAGATGAGACTACAGTGGTCTGTAAAGGGGAGCGCCTTAGACCACTTGTCGACCCAGGGCCCCATATACGGGGTGTAGTGCGCATATATAGTCTGCAGTGTTCATTTCTATGGAATTCTTCAGGTTGGATCACTTGTTTTGTTTCATCTTTCTTCTATTCTGTTATGAAGAAGGTGTATTCACATACATTGGGCCCATTCGACAGTGCGCACATTTTCTCTGCAATGGACATTGTTGTTAAATGCTTTAGATTGGATCGTCTCTTTTGTTTCATGTTTGTACTGTTTGATGGTCAGGAAGTTCTGTTCATGAAGATGGTGTGTATTCTAAAGTACGCGCATGTTGCTTGCAATGGACATTGCTGTGGAATGCTTTGGATTAGATTGTATGTGTTGTTTCATGTTTATTCCACACCACGAACAGGAAGGCATATTCATATAGACAGGGACTACTCGGTAGTGGACACATCTTCTGTGCAATGGATATTGTTGTGGAATGCTTTGGATTGGATTGCTTGTATTGTTTCATGTTTATTATATTCCACGGAGAGGAAGGTATATTCGTGTAGATGGGACCCAATCTATATGCGTATGCCTTCCTGATGAGTGATCCAACGAAAGCATTCCACAAAAATATTCTTTGCAGTTAACATGTGCGCAGTACCGAATACACGCCATATACACGAATACGCCTTGATGACCGTGGAACTGAACAAACATGAAACAACACGAACAATCCGATCAGGACTGTATATGAATATACATGGGGCTTGTACTGTCGTGCGCATATATTGTGTGCAATGTACATTGCTGTGGAAGTGTTTGGTTTGGATCGCTTGTGTTGTTCTATCAGCAATAGACATTGATGTGTAATGCTTTGGACTGGATCACCTGTCTTGTTTCATGTTTGTTCTGTTTCATGGTCAGGACGTTGTATTCATGTAGATGGTATGTATTCCGGAGTATGCACAGGTTGGACAATGTTGTGGAATGGTTTTGATTTTATTGCATGTGTTGTTTCATGTTTATTCCATGCCACGGACAGGAAGGCATATTCATGTAGATAGTGAGTTTTCTTTAGTGGACACATCTTCTCTGCAATGGATCTTGTTGTGGAATGCTTTCGATTGGATTTGCTTGTGTTGTTTCATCTTTCTTCCATAGTGTTATGAGGAACGTGTATTCACGTACATTGTGCCTGTTCGGCAATGCTCATATTTTATCTGCAATGGACATTGTTGTGGAATGCTTTGAATTGTTTGGGCTGTCTTGTTGCATGTTTGTTTTGTTTCATCGTCAGGAACCTGTATTCATGTAGATAGTGTGTATTCTGGGGTATGGACATCTTGCTTCCAATGGACATTGTTGTGAAATGATTTGGATTGGATTGCACGTGTTGTTTCATGTTTATACTATGCCATGGACAGGAAGGCATATTCTTGTTGTTCGGGACTACTCGGTAGTGGACACGTCTTCTGTGTAATGGATATTGTTGTGGAATGCTTTGGATTGGATTGCTTGTGTTGTTTCATGTTTATTCCATTCCACTGACAGGAAGGCATATTCATGTAGATGGGACCCAATCTACATGCATATGCCTTCCTGACCTTGAAACACAACAAACACAAACCAACACAAACAATCCAAACTGAAGCATTCCACAACAATGTCCATTGCAGAGAAGACATGCACACTACCAAATAGACACTATACATATGATTACGCCTTCTTCAATGGAATGGAACAAGCATAAAAGAAGACGAGTGATCCAATCAAAGCATTACACAACAATGTTCTTTGCAGTTAACATGTGCACAGTACCGAATACACGCCATATACACGAATACGCCTTGATGACCATGGAACGGAATAAACATGAAACAACACAAGCAATCTGTTCCACGGTCAGGAAGGCGTATGCATATACATGGGGCTTGTACTGTAGTGCGCACATATTGTCTGCAATGTACATTGCTGTGGAATTCTTCGGGTTCAAACGCTTGCTTTGTTTCATCTTTCTTCCATTCTGTTATGTAGCAGGAGTATTGACGTATATTGTGCCTGTTCGGCGGTGTTCACATTTTATATGCGATGAATATTGTTGTTGAATGTTTTGGATTGGATCACCTGTCTTGTTTCATGTTTGTTCTGTTTCATGGTTAGAAAGTTGTATTCATTTACATGGTATGTATTCTGGAGTTGGGACATCTTGCTTGCAATGGACATTGTTGTGAAATGATTTGGATTGGATTGAATGTGTTGTTTCATGTTTATTCCATTCCACGGACAGGAAGGCATATTCATGTAGATGGGGCCCAATATATATGCATATGTCTTCCTGACCTTGGAACACAACAAATACAAACCAACACAAGCAATCAAAACTGAAGCATTTCACAGCAATGTCCATTGCAGAGACTACATGCACACACTACCAAAAAGACACTCTCTATATGATTATGCTTATTTGACAATGGAATGGAACAAACATAAAAGATGACGAGTGATCCAAGCAAAGCATCACACAACAATATTCTTTGCAGTTAACATGTGCACAGTACCGAATACACGCCATATACATGAATACGCCTTGATGACCATGGAACGGAACAAACATGAAACAACACAAGCATTCCGTTCCATGGTCAGGAAGGCATATCATATGCATATACATGGGTCTTGTACTGTAGTGCGCACATATTGTCTGCAATGTACATTACTATGAAATTCTTCAGGTTGGATCGCTTGCTTTGTTTCATCTTTCTTCCATTCTGTTGTGTATTCATATACATTGTGCCTGTTCAGCAGTGCGCACATTTTATCTGCAATGGATATTGTTGCGGAATGCATTGGATTGGATCGTCTGTCTCTTTTCATGTTTGTTCTGTTTCATGGTCAGGAAGTTCTATTCATGTAAATGGTGTGTATTCTAGAGCATGCACATGTTGCTTTCAATAGACATTGTTGTGGAATGCTTTGGATTGGATTGAATGTGTTGTTTCATGTTTATTCCATACCACGGACAGGAATGCATATTCATGTAGATAGAGACTTCTCAGTAGTGGACACATCTTCTGTGCAATGGATCTTGTTGTGGAATGTTTTAGACTGGATTGCTTGTGTTGGTTCATGTTTATTCCATTCCGTGGACAGTAAGACATATTCATATAAATAGGGCCAAATCTACATGCATATGCCTTCCTGACCTTAGAACGCAACAACCAAAAGCAATCCAAAAACAATTCTCATAATGTCTAGTGGTCCTAAATGAAATTGGTGCCGATCTGACGTCCAATATGGCCGCCACTGCAGTCATCTTCAAAATCTTGTTATCGCTACTCCTGAATGGATGGTCATATCAGCATGCGGGTTTTCACTAAAAGACTTCTTATGATGTGTAGTTGGTGCTATAAAAAAACGTGCCGATCGGACATCCAATATGACCGCCAGGGCAGCCATCTGGAAAATCTTCTTATCGTTACTCCTCTTGAATGGATGGGTGTATCAGCATGGGATTTTTACTAAAAAACTTCTTATGACTTCTAACTGGTCATAAATAAAAATTATGCCAATCTGACATCCAATATGGCCGCCATAGCAGCCGTCTTAGAAAACTTGTTCTCACAACTCCACTTGAACAGAAAGTCATATTGACGTGGCGTTTTCACCAGAAGACTTCTTATAATGTCCAGTTGGTCTTAAATTAAAATGGTGCTGATCTGTGGTCCAGTATGGTCGCCACAGCAGCCATCTCGAAAATCTTGTTATTGCTACTCTTGAGTGGAAAGTTATATCTTGAAAATAGTGTTTACTCCTCTCCAAATGGATGGCTATATCAACATGAGGTTCTCAACAAGAGACTTCTTATGATACATAGTTGGTTTTAAATGAAATTGGTGCCAGTCGTACATGCAATACGGCTATGACGACTGTCTTAAAAATATTGTCGCTACTCCCCCTGAATGGATGATCGTTATAAAATGGTGTTTTCCCCAAAAGACTTCTAATGATGTCCACTTTGTCCTACATGAAAATGGTGCCAAGCTGACATCCAATATGTGTACCACAGCAGCTACAGTGTAACTTGAAAATCTTGTTATTGCTGAAGGATATCAGACATGGTTTCAACACTCGACAGTTAAAAGGAAGAAATGGTCTTATCTTGAATGCCTGGATATTCTTTGTTCCCAGTATAGCATCAATCCCTTCGAGGGACTCTTGTTTGTTTTAACTCTTTTTTTTTTTTTTTTTTTTGGTTTCTATGCACAGTTTCAAAAATACAGATCCATAATTTCTTCAGTAACATTAAACACGCTCGTGCAGCATACAGATGGTTGTTCAAAGGCGAATTTCTGCCACATGATGTCTTTTCACTATTTTATATTGCAATGTGTACAAAAAGACACAAGGATAAAATAAACATCAGATGTGGAAGAATAAATAAAACACTAGATGTTCCAGATTAAATAAAATGAAGATTTGTTTTATTGTTTTCTAATTAGAGGAGATTAATAGTGTATCAGCTATGTTCAAAGTTTATTCTACTCAGGCGAGGGCAAGAAGCTAATGTAATTGCTTTATCGGTCCATCTAATAAAAACACTAACCCTTATTAAAAATTAATAAAACTCTAACGCATATAGTGATAATTAAATTGATACTTCCTACTTCTCTCTCTCTCTCTCTCTCTCTCTCTCTCTCTCTCTCTCTCTCTCTCTCTCTCTGTATCCACAATATAAATTGTTTTTCTTTTCCTGTCCAATCATGTCTTGTTTGCCATTGAAAAATATTTGCTACATATGTATATCACCTGTGTTTACTATAGAATTCATCAAGATACGGATTTGAACCTTGTGCCCGATACTTTTGGCAGACATATAAATTTTGAATTTATGTTTTCATTTTATTTTTATTATTATTATTATTATTCTTATTATTATTATTATTATTATTATTATTATGCAAATGCAGCAATATCTTTATACTGTCACCGTACGCGTACTTAACTTATGATCTGATAGAAAACAATTATATTCTTACTCACTATCTGCCATACTGGACACTCACTACCCGGCAACAGGGTGGTAAATATGTGTTTGGAAAGGACTATAGTATTACACGTAGGTTTGGAAAGGCCTATAGTATTACACGTAGGTTTCAAAAAGACTATAGTATAACACGTAGGTTTGGAAAGGCCTATATTATTACACGTATATTTGGAAAGGCCTATATTATTACACGTAGGTTTGGAAAAGCCTATAGTAATACACGTAGGTTTGGAAAAGCTTATAGTATTGCACGTAGGTTTGCAAAGGCCTATATTATTACACGTAGGTTTGGAAAGGCCTATATTAATACACGTAGGTTTAGAAAGGCCTATAGCATTACACGTAGGTTTGGAAAGGCCTATAGTATTACACGTAGGTTTGGAAAGGCCTATAGTATTACACGTAGGTTTGGAAAGGCATATAGTATTACACGTAGGTTTGGAAAGGCCTATAGTAGTACACGTAGGTTTGGAAAGGCCTCTGGTATTACACGTAGGTTTGGAAAGGCCTATAGTAGTACACGTAGGTTTAATGTAAAGTTTGCATTCGCATGTAATGGTGAGGAGTAAGAAGCTTTTAAACAATTCAGTCATTTCTTTCCGAACAAGACTTCTAGAATAAAGGTATGTAACAAAACGATCTATCATTTTCGGCACAATATAAGAGTGTACTCGTAAAACATCTTCATTTGCCTTGTTTCTCCCGTCTTTTCGTCGTAAAAAAACTCTCTTAACCTGCAAAATATGAGAATATCATAATGGACTCGATCAAAAATTCGTGATGCACTGAGTGCAAAAAAATATTGCGGAAGAGGGCATTGTGTAAACAAAACCATCTCCAATGCAAAAGGCACATGCTATTATCATAAAATTGACAAATTCATATTTTAATTAGATATTGTTGATGGATTATTGTATTTAATTTCTTACAAACGTTTAAAAAGTTCTTATTCATGGTAATGACGTTCATTACGGTATGGTGATAACCTTTCATCTGCTGACTTGAAGTCATTGCTCTACATTTAGATAAGAGGTTTAACCCATCTAAATAAATTTGTATGAGAGAGAGAGAGAGAGAGAGAGAGAGAGAGAGAGAGAGAGAGAGAGAGAGAGAGAGAGAGAGAGAGAGAGAGAGAGAGAGAGACCTACTTCTCCTCCAGTTTTCTGGCTGCATCTTGGTTATGATATGTGAACTTCTGCCAGGCTGACAGGCTTAGTAAAAAGCCGAGGAAATCGTCGATGGTACATTCAACAGTATGCACATACTCTAACCTGAAGGTAATCAACATAGTAATTATAAACAGGTATATTAGTAGTATAGGCATGTACTAATAGAGATGAGTACTGCGTTACAGTGAAAATAATTGTCTAAAATAATTTTACAATATTTAGCATTGATCTAGACCCTTTTCAGCAGATGATTTTAGGCCTCATTGGTCATAAATTTATCCGGTGTGGGTGATACATTTATTCCATTTATAGGGTAATGTCTAGCAATGACAATTTATCCAGTGTGGGTGATAAATTTATACCTGGTTCTGTATGACAATCCAAAATTTGTATTTTCAACAAGTCACAGTAAGACATAAATCTGCACACAAATTATTCAATTAACACTGATACAAATTATCGTATTTGCTCTTTCAATGTATGAATACTTCATGTGCTTTCTTCCTCACATTGGAATAAATATTTTCAATATTTATATATTTTGTAATCAATAGTAATATATATATATATATATATATATATATATATATATATATATATATATATATATATATATATATTTCAAGTCAATATGGCTGCTGATGTCATCATCTGAAAAGGGTCTATTCGACTGGATCACGACATCTTGACCGGTAAGAATTCCGATCGAGTTGTCCTTAAATACCGATGGATATAGGGAAATGTCTATCAATGGCATTTACAACTTGATTTATATATGCAGTATCGAGTATATGTCTTTCAATCGGTGAAGGCCTTTCGAAGTGTTATGTGTGACCAATAACTATTACAAATTTCTTTTCCCTTCATCCCTCTGTCCGTGTGTTCACACTTCTTGTAACCAGCAAAGCTCTGGAATCTTTACATATAATTGAATTTCATTTAATAGGCGTTTTATGTTTGGTCTTTTCAGGTCCAATTTTGAGAGAGTTATTGCTCTTTTGCCATCATTATTACATATCCACTAAAGCATATCCTTGTAAACCAGCATAACTCAGGAACCATGCAATATATTTTTATGTGATCTGATATGAATATTGTCTCATAGACTTGTATGTACCCTATATGGAGTTCACTTTAGAAGAGTTATGGCAGTTATGCCCCCACCCCACCCCACCCCAACCCCGCCCCAAATGCTCGTCCTCCTGACTTTGGTTTCCACAAGATAACTTTACCAAAATGTTTTTGGATTTCAAACAAATTTGGCAGGTTGCTTCACACTGATGAGACCCTGATATAGTTCGATTTCCAGCATTTCACGACATAATTTGCAGGAGGTATGGCCCCTGATTGCCGTCCTTCCGACTTGATTTCCCCGCAGCATAACTTTACTAGGTTTTGTTTCATTTCAACCAAATTTAATATGCAGCTTTATATTGATGAGTCCTTGAACGAATTTAATTTCAAGTGTTCCACATTATCATTTAGAAGAGTTATGGCCCCTAATTGTCAGTTTTCCTATTTGTGTTTTCCGCAGCATAACTTTACTAATGAATATTGCATTTCAGTGAAAGTTGTTGTACACCTTTATATTGATGATACTTGAATGAGCTGGATTTCCAGCATTCCACTCTTCTAAAGAAGAGTTATGGCCCCTGATTGCCCATCTCCAAACTTTGTTTTTCCAACTTAAATACGTCTGTTTAAGGCTCCGTATTGCAAATTATAGAGAGCGGGGCCCTTTGCGATGCACTCGTCGCTTCTAGCTCAAGTTTTAACTGGACACTTCGCATTTCACAGTACGATAGCGAACAATGCTAATGTCTGTAACATGGATCAGGGACCTATGTATTGTTAGACAACATGATTCTAAAATCTTCAGTTTCCGTTCAGATAGAATCGCGAAATAAAACTATGGGTATTTTTGGGGGTGGAGGGTTTCAAATAGAATCGAGAAATACAGCTAAACTATAAGACTAAAAACAAAAAGCGTTAAGTACAACATATTTACTGTTATCTCAGTAAATGTATTTCTTTCAAAACGCATTTCCTAACTATCGCAAGATTTATAAAAAAAAAGCGCACGGGCTGGATGACAATGATGTTCTCTTCATCTCATACACTCAGCCCCTCTCAAGTGTCATATATATTGATCCGGTGTATCACCAATTGTACGCTGATGAAACCCAATAAAACACTTGTTTGTTCCTTAGTATTCACTAGACTGGACTATTGTAATTCTCTTTTATCTGGTTCGTCTCGGTATCTTCTACAAAAACTTCAAAAAGTTCAAACACAGCTGCTTGGATCATCATCCTTAGAGTATCAAGAACCGAGCACTCCTCCCCCCTCCCCCCTCCCCCCCCCCCGCTATGTACCTTCCACTGGTTACCTGTTCGCTACAGAATTAAACACAAAATCTGTTCTCTATGCTACATTTCGTAAAAAATACTTATCGGACCTCACCCACATGTACACCCCTTCTAGATACTTAAGCTCTTCTCCCGAAACTCGTATTCTCATTATTCCCACTATCAAAACTCAGTTTTACAGATAACGTTCTTTTGCGTACCGGAGCCCAGCTACCTGGAACGAATTGCCTGTTGAACTTAGACACAATGACACTGTGATCTCATTCAAGAGTGCTCTTAAAACACACCTATTTCGACTTCAAGCACAGACTTAAGACTTAGCAATGTTTCCTTACCTTAATTATTTCAGAATGTTTTTTGTTTGTAATTTCATGGTGTTTGTTTTTTTAATCGTGTCCATATATATGTCCGCATGTGTTAACTAATATCGTTAAGCGCTTAGAGCTTCTAAAGATTAAGCGCTGCACTAAGTCCTCATTATTATTATTATTATTATTATTATTTTTATTATTATTATTATTAAATGGAAAAGGCAATTGGGGCCATCGTGTTGGAGTTTGGAGTGCTGATGAATTTCTTTCAATGGGGATGAGAACATATCTTGGCTTCCTAGTTGACTTTTAGCATGATAAGGGGAAAGAGCAAATGTGGCTGCCAAGATGGCCCTAGATGAACTTCCTTAATAAAGCACTATAACGAAGATAGCCACATCTACTCACTGGCATAGCATTTTCTACAAAACTCAAGTTTCTTTAAAAACTTGATCGTTTTCTAAGGGAGACATTTTCAGCTGATAGTCAAAATGTTAGGAAAATTTTATGACAGAACAAATACAGCGAACGGCGATTTACTGCGAACAAACAATGTCTGATGCAATCGTAATATCGCAACACTGTCAGGCGACCAACAGTCGTTTCCAACAGCTTATAAACGCTAGATTCTGTTTGATAATGTACTAATTACTGGCTCCCGTTATATACAGAGACACTTTTAACTCACATTCCTGCAGATTTTAAATAGTGAAAAATAATATTACTAAAAACAAAATCGTATTCTTTTCAATTTTATAATTTAACATTCAAAATAGAAATTAGAGTGAGTCTTTTCAAAGTTCAACAAAGGCATTGTTTCAAACGGTCTATATCAGGCCTTAAATAAGGGATATAATCTCGATCAACAGTGTCTCGATACTTTGAGTAATGCATTACCTGTTGGCAGTATTGTTCCGTTTGCTATAATATACATGTCTTTGATAGTGAAAATGCCTAGATGTCTGACCATCAGTGAATCACGCTGCCTTAGAGCTAGGCACACTAAGCAATCCTGGTGATATTACCTTATCATTCACTCATAGCCAGGCCTGAACTTGAATATTAGTATGTAAAAATTGATTGACAACTGATGGTACATAGGTGGAGTATTTTTGCGTATCGTCAGTTACACCACTGCTTTCATAGACCATTTGATCCTGGCGACCTTCAATTAGAATTCTTTCCTTTTTTCTCTTTTTTCTTTGTACTTTCTACGAAAAATGAAAGTGAATATATCGATGGAAGAGTAGACATGCTCAATCAATTGGTATTTTAATTTAAATGGAACGCAGTTAAAGTACACTTTTTGCAGAAAAATGGCTATGCAGGATATAGCATTATAAGCGATGCCGAAGCGCCATCTGTGGAACAGTTTAGTTACTTTCCAGACGCACTCCAGACATCATCGTCGCAAGCCACAGGCAAAAATCCGCTACGCTCTTTTTTTTCACCCGTGGCTGCCTGCGACAAGTTTTCCTGGTTTTCGTGAATATGCATAACAAAAGTAGAGCCATCAACAACACAATGAAATAAGTCCGTACACATCAGTGAAAGTGACCTTTTTATGGATCGATAAGTGACTGTGTTTGGTATAGAAACTTTGAATTGCTCAATCAAACAGCATGAAAGGTCATATCAGGTCAACTTTCACAGAAAATGTTTCTCGGGTTCGCAACGATTGGTTAAGCAGGTTCATGCATATGCATTCGACACGAGAAAATCGTGTTGCAGGCAGCAATGGGTGAAAAAGAAGCGTAGCGGATTTTCCCCCGTGGCTTGCGTCGGTGTCAAGAAATGTGGCTGAGAAAATGTAAATACCGTTTTACATTCTGGAAAGGAAAATCAACGTTGCTATATTTCTCATCAGCATGTCGAGTCCGAGAGTCCATAAACTTAAATAACTGAAACAGAAGAAAGGACTCAGTTCAAGTGACATTATCGTCGTCGATTGTTATTGTAACAGTAATGAAGTGCCTAAATCTGCCACATTTGTCAATTGACTATTATCACCATCTATTCAGCATAGGAATATTGTCAAATTGAAGTCAACACTATATTTTTTAAAGATAATCTTGAAGTTTTTGATAACTGAATTTTACTTTCAAATTTCGTTTTAAATCAAAAGCATGGCAAAGCAAGGATGCACAAATAATAGGTGAACTTGAGTTTGTGTCCCTCAACCCACCCTCCCACCCACCCATCCGTGCCGTCCCGTGAGAAAAAAAAAAAAACATTGAAAAATATGATAAATTATTCACACTCTAAACTGTTACGAAAAAAACTTCCTTTTCATGTTGTTCTTGTTGCTGTCTCCGTCATCATCATCAATATTATATTTTAATAATAATAATAATAATAACAATAATAATAATAATAATAATATTATTATTATTATTGGTGGGGTGTTTCACATGGTGCTGGTGTTGGTGTTTTTGTTGTTGGACTGTGTATCTATAAGAGGCCTTATTTTTCACATTGTCCTTAACGTCCGCTGACATTAAGGAACGGTTGAAAGAGGCCTTAGTGTTCGCAAGCTATGTAATTACCGCAGACCAAATGTGTGTCTGTGTAGGTGGGTCATCTCAAATTATTTAAAATATTAACAAAACATCCGCTCTGTGATTTGAAAATTTAAACCTAATCATTTTTTAATATATTATATTGCCTGTTTCACCAATTTTAGAAAAAAAAACAACAAATAGATTGACTCATTTATTGATTTATTGATTGACTGATTACTTGATATATCTATTTGTTCAGTTATTCGATAATTATAATCAAGACACTGTTAGTTCGATAAGAAGATTTACAAATCATTGAATGTCAGTTCTCTTTATATCCTAATGTTTTGAGACGAACCCTTATTTGGTTTGCTGACATTAAGGACGATGTGGAAAATAAGGCCTCCTACATCTATCGCAGAAACTATTAACACTGTTTCCTCTATCTACTCAATCTAAATAAATGACATATATTTAAAAGAAAAACAGCTAACGCAATGTTGAACATTCTCTTTTCCCTGCTGAATTTTCGCGCTCGATCTTAGATACCAGCGTGTGCAAGGATTTATTGTCTTTGGTTGTTTTCTCATCGTACTTAAGTTCGATCGTACCATCCTACGTTACTGGCATTTGCATTACTTTAGGTTTTTCTGCATTAGCTTTAAATCTCGCCTGATAGAAACAATCAGACGAAATTTGAGAGTCGCTCTTACAAGAAAACTAGCCGAGATAAACAGCTCCTACTTTGGTGCGCTACATATTTTTCACAAGCTGTTGCTCATAGCAAACTTCGAGACAAAAGTGGACCTCGAATCGGACGTATTTTTCAAGATGTCGGAGTCCAATTTTCGAAGCAAGTATTTTTACTATAAGCATTGCTTGGGAAAACGATGGAGTGCACCAAAATACTCTGAAATAGTAGTAACTGTTTATCTCGGAATTCTTGTCTGAGTGGCTCTGATTACTTTAAACACTTCGACCGCTTAATTTGATTCGCTGACGGGCTGTCGCTGCAGAGAAAAACTACATTTATAGAGTATACCGTGTAAATGAGTTTGATTAGACATACTAGTTTACCAGGCTCTGGCAATCTGTCAATTAGCCCTGTGAAAAATGACAATCATTTGTCGTAAAGTGCCAATCCCTTGAGATCAGCATACCTTTGAATTCTAACGATCTTGGCTTGCCATACAACCATCTTTTTGACATTTAAATAGATAGCTGCCACTGTCTTTGGAAGTCAGAGGTGAAATAATAATAATAATTGATATTCATTTTTACATATGTAGTTTTCATTATGTATGTTTTGACTTTTTGTTTATATTGTCTTTTTCCAAAACTCTAAAAACAGTATTATGATCAAAATTTTAGATTTGAAATGAAACGTGGGCTTTGATTTCATAAGAAAACAAAAATATAAAAATATATTTGCTCTGGTGGGGGTTGTATTTCAAAATTTAAAAGGTACTGGATTCAGTCAAATTTTATTAACATAACTACAGAAGATATGCAATGATACAAAACAATATAATTATTTTCTTCCAAAGAAATTAATGCTGTAAAGTGTATCATTTTCCTTAAGGTAGTACATTTCAAAATCAATCCTGTAAAAGGCTAAAATATTATGTGAAATCTATTTTCAATAATTATATGTGGATACTTTTCTACGATACTGAAAATGTAATGTATATAAAAAGATCCGATTATGTGTCCAATTTTGAGAGTGTGATATAATCTGGCAATTATTGCGTGAAAGAGTTCATTTTTGTCCTAAATTGCTTTTTTGTGGCTACTACATGAACAAAAATTGTAAATATTCAAGCAAATTCAATTAAAATGAATATTTGACATAGTAAGTAAACTATATCAGTATCTAGTTTCCTGACAACTGGATGAATAGGCATATGATTTCAATTTACCGTGTATCCTCTTTGCGACGTTGAAAACGATGTCCATAGTTTGCAAAATCATAATCTTTTAAGTTGGAAAATAGTCTCAGCAATGCACAGTTTCAACTTAAACGTCGTATTATCATTTGTATTGCCATTTTAAAAAAACTTTCGAAAGTATTTTAAGCAAGAGAATTTTAGAACACTGGCGAGTTTGATGACATATCTATAAAATCAAATTTCATAGTAATCAGCTAAGTTTCACTAGCCAAATATTGTCACTTATTTATTTTCCAAAGAACTTATTTGGCTATTGCATGTATGTGCATGTGTGTGTGTGTGTGTGTGTGTGTGTGTGTGTGTGTCCTGGAGTTTACAAACGGGACTAACTTTAATTTACAAACGGGACTAACCAAAGTGAATACTGACAACTTATTATGACGATAGAGTTACCATACTTGTGTTTTTTTTTTGTTTCTTTTTTCTTTGTGTGTGTTTGTTTTTCTGTTTTCCACCCTTTTATTTGGGGGGCGGGGGGCCAATAAATATATTTTAGTACCAGTAAGCTTTACCTACCATGAAAACAGACGTCTACTATTTATGTTATTGGGTCTAAATTACTTCCTATTTATATTTAAAGCAGCATACTATTATTAAAGCATATTTTTTAGATATCGCTCAGTGAAACGTCAAATAGGTAAAAAAAAACAAGGTTATGCAATAATAAATTATGCAATTTCAATACATGTACTTGAATCCACTCGCATAAGCAGGGAGTAATGTCTGTCCGTTGCAGCCATAGACAGTAACGGAAACCGTTCACTTTTACCGTAATCGTGGTCTTCTGATCTCAAACTGAAACGGAAAATGAATTATAATCTCTTACTATACCAGTAATAGTATTATATTTATTTCCATGATTATTTTGTATTTATCTCTTTTCCGCTTGTACTGGTTTTCATTTGATTTTATTAGAAGTCTGTATAGCAATATTAATAACAAATTATATATGTTATATCTGAGGTAGAAAGTATTATATTGAATGTGTTCAATACTTTTTGGGAAAATGCTGCTGAAGGTAGCCATCTAGCATACGAGACCCATAAAATTGAATCCAAATGATACTAAACATGTTATCAAATGGTGCGGGGGTTGGGAGGTAACAAACTCCGAAGAAGATACCCGTATATGTATTTACATCTTTGTATTTATTATTGACATCTGGGATTCACTCACAGTATATTTAATATGTATTGTATTGACATTAAAATTGGGGATACTAGAATAAAGGTCAATTGAAAATCAATAACACTGTTTGCTTAGTAGGTTAACAACAGACGAACGCTTACTACACTCACTACACGGTAGTGAACACCAATGCAAATGATAATGTAATTTGTTGTAGTTTCGTGCACATGTACAAAGTACCGTCCAAGAATAAAGCATTGAGAGACCATGCCTTCTTTTATTTCCAAATCAACTTAAATTATCAGTATAATAAAAGCTACAAAAGATTTTGTGTTTCATATTGAAAACAAAATTAAATATGAATGTACTCGTCCCAAATAGTGGCTGACAAAACTTGACGCAGGAAAATCAAACAAAATGTTTGTCAGATTTCTTTAAAAAGAAAACAAATTTGTTTAAATTCCAGAATTCAGGGACATCAACATATTTAAAGCTTTCGTTTTTCAAAGCTGTTTAGCGTTTATGAAATGTGAAATACTCACAGGTTTTGTTCATCCATTATAGGTCCGTGTAAATTAATATAATTCAATATCACTTAATACAAGGCATCAATGTCTACAATATATTATGTCATTATTTAAAAAATTGAGATTTTCCAAAAGAAATTTACTGACTTCCCGTTTTACCTTGGTATCCATTCCTATGTAATCGTGCGTGTGTCTTTCTCTACAGGATACGATTAAGAATGATTAAGACAAATGTTCTTCTTGTCCCTCATCACTAGCAGGAATATATCTGGGTGTTCCGTCGAAGTCACGTCACTCACTACTGTTTATTCTACCCAAGGGAAGGTCATAACCGTTTTGGGGCTGGTAAGTGCTGTAAGCAATGTAGTCGCTGTAGTTTGGAAGGTGATTTAACCTGTTCAATGGAAGACTGCAGTTTAGGAGTAAACATACAAGCCGTCCTCTCTCTCTCTCTCTCTCTCTCTCTCTCTCTCTCTCTCTCTCTCTCTCTCTCTCTCGCAGCGACAAAATATATGTTGAATCTTCTCTTGTTGCTAGTGTATGAAATGTTATTGTTTTACTACTGTACATTACTGTGAAAATGCTAGCGTCCATTACACCACTGGTTCAATTTAATTTCCAATTCTTGATAAACGTACAATATTCGTAAGAGCTCATAAAACAGCTAGGTTAAGGTAAAACAAACATACCAACTCTTCATACAAGTGTCTATAGTTTCTGAAATATATGTCTTTATTTATATATATCAATCTATCGATCTACATATGTACTGAGTCTAACTATCCATCATCAATTTACTGTAAGAAGTCTGGATTTCCAAGGAAATATACTATTCACTTCCATTACAAAAATAATTACAAAAACATTGCTTGTCACATTTTCATATTCGTACAGGCTTGTTTATAAGGAATTACAATCATCCGTCCTTACAACCGTGTATGCATACATGCCTTTAAATAAAAAAACAAAAACAAAAACGTAAATACACGGTGTAAATTGAACTGTCAGAGCCGTAGCCTGGGCATTTCTGATGTGTACGCTGAGCATCTGAAAACTATTTGACGCTGCCACAAACACATACAATTCCCGTGCAGATTGTGGCAACAATGTGCGTTCAAATGAGTACTTGAATATCCATACATATATCTCCTAAATATACATAGCTACGCCTCTTGAGCACGCATATCAACGATCCTGGAGCATATCTAGCTGCGGCTTTTGATTATTCATAGCTACGCCTCTTCAGTATACATAGGTATGTCCCCTGTGTATGCCTTGCTATGCCTCGTAAGCATATCTAGCTACACCTCTTGAGTAAGCATATACATGTTTATATATATATGTCACAGGATGAAGCCGGGTTGGGATTGGATTAGCTAAGACACTGAAAGCAATTGCGTTAATAACATGTTTATTTATAAACGCAATTTAATGATGAACAAATCTGACACCATTATAACAAAAAGATAAGGAATATTATATAGTTCCTAACATGGAACTATCAACAACAAGTAACTCAACGAGAAAAATCAAAGATGAATTTAACGAATGGAATTTAAACAAACGTCAATAACGTCCTATCACCAATCAACAAATATAATTATATGATCTACAAATAATGCATCATAACAATTTATCCACAAGATGGACGCATGAATTATACACTTATCAACATATCACTCAGTTAGCGATATTTGACATATGGATGCACTTATTTATGAATTTATCACTCATATAGCGATATTGAACAAGTGAATGCATGAAATTATGAATCTATCACAGATATAGCGATATTGAAATGTGAATGCATGAAATTTTGAATCTATCACGTATATAGTGACATTGAAATGGGAACGCATGAAATTATGAATCTATCACACATATAGCGATATTGAAAATAACAATAACATGGAACACTTATATATATAACTATAGTGGCGCCCATTTGACGACCAAGATGTATCTCCGGTTCCACCCGCTCAAGTCAATGGTCAAGGAGCCTCCACGCATGGTCCACCCCTCCCAGTCTGTTGAAGAATCCCTCGAGAGCCTTCTCATTCAACACAGACCCGATGGTCGCGAAGCCTTGTTTCCTCGCATCGAGAACACCAGTACACTCTTCCGAACCAACGTCACCAGACACAGCGTACACGTCACAAGAATCCACACAGAGTTCTGTGACTCCACATCACCAAACCATACACAAGGACAGCTAAAAGTATAACAACTGAACCGTGTAGTACATATGGCACGGTTAAGTACTTTTGCATTGATATATGTTGCGCATGCGCGCACATGAATTTGTTTCGTTACACATTACATTAATCATTCAATGCATGCAGCGTATAATTAAATTCAATCCGTCTGTTCAGTTACAACAAATAGCTAACTTGAACCAGATTATAGTGTTTCTAATATCATGACCTTGTATGACCTAGGTATTGACCCTCTGTAGAATTTAGAATAAATTCTAAAACATCTAATATATGAAACAATTATGTCATATAAAACGAATAGTACTAAAGAATACAATCTTTAATTTCACATACCTCTACAGCTAAAGATTGCTTGCGTAAAGAGGTAAGCTTTCTGACAAGACTCGTCGTAATGTAATTTGTTTATAGAGAATTTGCTCTATATGTACCCTAGCTGTGACAAATATGCGCAGCTAGTTACTTGGGTTTTCACTGCAGGCAATTTGCACATGCAGCATGGGTTGAGTCGCGCTCAGTATTTCGAAATAACTAGTGTATGGACATGCTGCAGTAAAACTACTTAACAAAGTGTATGAATAAAAATCAATATCAGTTTATCATGTTCATGTACTTTTTTCAGTATATGTTTTTACCCTGAGATGAACAATCTTCCATTGTCTCACCCTAAGAAGGGCAATTGTTAGTCAGAATCCTTGAAGGTTCATGCAAAATCCTACCAATGTATTTTAAATGTTCAAGTTTGCATTTAAAGGATTGGAAGAGTTAAATAATATTGCACAAAATACGATGGACAAAGCCAATTTCCGTGTTGTTTTGTATAGGGGCAAAGTCATATACAAGGATTAATTTGATTACTGCAAGGCTACATCACATTTTGCAAGCAAAGACGACCACAACAACAACAAAAACATAACAAGAAAAACTGCATTGCACTTGTGAAAGTTATGGGCTTTTAAGATATTTTTTAGTCTATGTTCTTTTAATATTATTATCAGCTGGTGATATACGTCCATTTATGTCGTTCTTTTTTAAGACTCTTCCTGAAAATAGCTGTTACTTAACGTGTACGGATCCAAGTACGGGCAGATGCATGGACAACTTATACAATGCAGCTGAAGGCACACACTGTGGACAAAATAGTGTAAGTTCTCTCTCTCTCTCTCTCTCTCTCTCTCTCTCTCTCTCTCTCTCTCTCTCTCTCTCTCTCTCTCTCTCTCTCTCTCCAGTACTACGACTGGCTTGCAAAGTTATAACAAGCTTATTATTCATATCATCAAATGGTATTTCCTGACAAAGGAATATGACATAAGCAATATCATTTCTTATTTTCTATAGCAAATAATGATTACATGTGATAAGAAAACAATTCAGTATGTTGTGCAATAATTCACACTTAAGTGTAGTAAATTAGCAGCCACATAAACACTTCCTTGGAAATCAATCCAATTAAGAACCGATGGGTGGATATGGGTACAAAATCCGCCCTTTTGATATCTTGCACAAACACACACACATACATATATATATAGATAGATAGATAGATAGATAGATAGATAGATAGATAGATAGATAGATATTCTTTTTTGGCAGTGGTGATATGAAGCAAGATGTGTTACAAAGTGTGTGTAATAGGTGAGTACATCCCTTAGACTCAGTATGGATCCAAGGCGGCACAGTTCTTTGCCTACCAAACTTGCGATCATAAATATGTAGGTTCGAATCTTGTTCAATCCAGGCAGCCACGGAGCATCCTTTGGCAACGCACTTCACGCCTATTGCCTTTGCAAGATAGAACCTTTCATGTGTTGGTGTTCCGCTGAAAACAAATGCAAAAAAAAACATTCTTGAGTAATTGTTTTAATATTTGTTAGTGAAACTGTAATTGTTAATTCAGCTATGGTTTAGTGAAACTTTAAAATGGGAGGTCTATTCGATTATAATTATGATTATGTAATGATGATGATCATGGTAATGTCTATAATTCTACTCCCTTGGTTATATACAATTTATGAAATCGAAATTAGCCCAGTTTATTAGAGAAATCGAGATGGCAGTACATTAGCAGTCCTTGTATTTCACAGGCCCAAACCGCAGCGTGCCACACTCTGCATGTATAAAAACGGATACGTTGCAGGACCTACCTACATGTTGGATACTAGATATGAAAACTGCCTTCATTTTTTTCGTTCCCGACAACACATATGAAAACAAGTTTATGAGTTCAATATTCTTGTATACATTTGTACTAATTTAAACGCATTTAAATGTTATTAAGTGCAATTAACACTATATTCTTAATGATATACATGTTCAATTGCATATATCTATTTTACTATATCTGTGCACATTTGACACAATAGTGATGAAATATTGTATATACTGCGGTTTCACTATGTTTCGTATGGTATCAATTTTTATACGTTTCTTGGTTGCTCCGAAAAAAAAATTTAACGAACCTACGAAAAATCAACCACATACGATGCAAAAGTCACCATTGTGTTACCCATACATTTCTTCCAATCACAAAATCTTAATTATCCTTCATTTGAATTACTTACTGTAATAAAATATTAACTTTAACTTGTCTTTACTTTGTTTTAACACTTTTTGGGAAAAATAATATAACAGTGGGTTAAACTCGCTGCCGTGAAGAATTGAATTATTGGTATTATTGAAATGAAAGAACGAATAATGAAATGATCTTCGAAAATTAGATTTGATGTTTATTTATATCATTCGATCATTCAGATTAAACATGTATCAATATGTATGTACGTATGTTTCTTTATATAAATATATATATATATATATATATATATATATATATATATATATATATATATATATATATATATATATGTAATACGTGTAATTCTAAATATGTCTTGATTATTTACGTGAGAAATGTTTGCATATACCTGGAGACTTAAATGAAACGACGTTTCTTCAGTTGCTTTTTCTGAAAATCAATGAGGTATGAAATTTAGTACTCTTTTGTAATATATATATATATATATATATATATATATATATACATATATATATATATATTTATGCGTGTGCATGTATGTATATATATATATATGCTTGTGTATGTATATATATATATTTATATACATACACATATATATATATATATTTATATACCTACATACATACACACACATACATATATATATATATATATATATATATATATATATATATATATATATATATATATATATACATCAATACATATATATATATACATACATACATACAATCCTACACATATATATATATATACATACATATATACGTACATATATATATACATACATACATATACATCCATTCATACATAGATACATAAAATCATGCATACATACATACATACATACATACATACATACATATATTCATAATACAATCAATCATACATACATACATACATACATACATACATACATACATACATATAATATATACATATATATATATATATATATATATATATATATATATATATATATATATATATATATATATATATATATATATGGAAATTATAACATAGTATTAACTTACATATTTCATTGATTTTCAGATAAAGCAACTGAATGAAAGTCGTTTCATTCAAGTCTTCATGTAAACACAAAGATTTCTCAAGTAAATAATCCAGACAAATTCAGAATTACACAACTCCCGTTTGTCAAAACAACATATAATTAGATCCTATCTCTGAGACATTTTATCACTATCCTTAATTATCCTTTTTGCATGAATCGACGTTCGTTTTAAATTTGTAAAGGTGCCCTTATAATGTTCATTGATCTTCATCACTGACCTGTTTTTTTCTTCTTGGTGTCTATGAGCTGTTTCGCATAGCAGTGGATGTGGGTTTTAAGTTTTTCTGTCTATTATTTGTTTACTACCAAATCTAATGGATTGAATTGGTTCGTATCCCAGGCAGGCACAAATAAATGGGTGATTCAGTTGTCTTTCAGTTTAGATAGCATCTTCGCACTTATATGGATTAGACCACTAATTCATTTTCCATAGACATGAATTCTAACGTTTGAGAAAACATTTTGCGCTAAATGACCCAACACAAAACACATGTACTTCTCGACTTAAGTATGCGCAAACTATCTGAACAATAATATGTTTCGTTGCATTTTCATGCGATAAATCTCCCTTAATCAGTATACTAGTACAAGCTCGATAAATCATCCGTTTCGTACCAGATAGGCACGCCATAATTTTAACCTGCACAAACAAAATGGAAACCGTGTACATGCGTAGACAATGTATATATGCTTCGGGGCATTTTCTTGAGATAAATCATCCTTGCGCCGGGTATCGGTACAAGCTCCCTTAATGATCGATTATGTTCTGGGTAGACACAATATAATTGTAACTGCCAAGACTAGAGGGAACTCGTGTACATGCGTTGAAAGAATGTATATGCTTCGGGGCATTTTTAAAAATCTGTGGTCACTGGTCGTAAACATGTCTGTGAAAAATCACAACGTATGTCATGAGACACTCCGTATATTTTGTGCCCAATTTTGGAGGATTTCTGGTCTATTTAAAAAAACTAAAAATTGCGACCAATCCTGAGATTGTCTTGAAATATTTATGATAAAAGCACTAGGTCGTGTATACTGGCTCGTACCATTTCACCTCAAAATATATACTCATAAAAAGCGACGCGTGCAGTTTAATCCCTGATGACATTAGTCAGTGCATTTAGTCGTTATGAAACTTGCATATAAATAAATCATGGAACTCGTATTTAAAAAAAGAAGATAGGTAGCACGCCTTACCCTTGTTCTACAACCATTTTAGTGTATGCGCTGATACACAAATAGCATATCTACTTAACGAGGTGAAGATATACTATACTGCAAATACCTATTTCATATACACTCCATTACATATTATTGATAGTTAAACTTAAAATGTGATACTAATCAATCCTAGAACAGATACAGAGCAGGGTGGGATACGAAATTTTACATCATGGATTAAATTTTGCAGTATTGTGTACAACAGCAGGATGTGGAATAAGTTATAGGAATTTATATCTTGGAACTGATTAGCAACATGAATATGTACTTTCAGTCTCATTGCCAGGTACGAGTAACCTCCAAAACTAGCACTTACACTTTCACCTCCTTCTGTTAAACGTCTTATAAATTTTGTTATTGTTATAACAAGAGTCTTTACTATCATACCAATAGCTGCAAAATGTGTAGCAGTTGTTACACCATTTTTACATAGCCTTTAACGTAATATAAAATGTGTATCAGTTGTTACACCATTTTCACGTAGCCTTTAACGTAATATAAAATGTGTAGCAGTTGTTACACCCTTTTCACGTAGCCTTTAATGTAATATAAAATGTGTAGCAGTTGTTACACCATTTTCACGTAGCCTTTAATGTAATATAAAATGTGTAGCAGTTGTTACACCATTTTCACGTAGCCTTTAATGTAATATAAAACGTGTAGCAGTTGTTACACCATTTTCACGTAGCCTTTAACGTAATATAAAATGTGTAGCAGTTGTTACACCATTTTTACGTAGCCTTTAACGTAATATAAAATGTGTAGCAGTTGTTACACCATTTTTACGTAGCCTTTAATGTAATATAAAATGTGTAGCAGTTGTTACACCATTTTCACGTAGCCTTTAATGTAATATAAAATGTGTAGCAGTTGTTACACCATTTTCACGTAGCCTTTAATGTAATATAAAATGTGTAGCAGTTGTTACACCATTTTCACGTAGCCTTTAACGTAATATAAAATGTGTAGCAGTTGTTACACCATTTTCACGTAGCCTTTAATGTAATATAAAATGTGTAGCAGTTGTTACACCATTTTCACGTAGCCTTTAACGTAATATAAAATGTGTAGCAGTTGTTACACCATTTTTACGTAGCCTTTAACGTAATATAAAATGTGTAGCAGTTGTTACACCATTTTCACGTAGCCTTTAACGTAATATAAAATGTGTAGCAGTTGTTACACCATTTTCACGTAGCCTTTAACGTAATATAAAATGTGTAGCAGTTGTTACACCATTTTCACGTAGCCTTTAACGTAATATAAAATGTGTAGCAGTTGTTACACCATTTTTACGTAGCCTTTAACGTAATATAAAATGTGTAGCAGTTGTTACACCATTTTCACGTAGCCTTTAACGTAATATAAAATGTGTAGCAGTTGTTACACCATTTTCACGTAGCCTTTAATGTAATATAAAATGTGTAGCAGTTGTTACACCATTTTCACGTAGCCTTTAATGTAATATAAAATGTGTAGCAGTTGTTACACCATTTTCACGTAGCCTTTAACGTAATATAAAATGTGTAGCAGTTGTTACACCATTTTCACGTAGCCTTTAACGTAATATAAAATGTGTAGCAGTTGTTACACCATTTTCACGTAACCTTTAACGTAATATAAAATGTGTAGCAGTTGTTACACCATTTTCACGTAGCCTTTAACGTAATATAAAATGTGTAGCAGTTGTTACACCATTTTCACGTAGCCTTTAATGTAATATAAAATGTGTAGCAGTTGTTACACCATTTTCACGTAGCCTTTAACGTAATATAAAATGTGTAGCAGTTGTTACACCATTTTCACGTAGCCTTTAACGTAATATAAACTTTTTATTAAGTCTGAGATTGTTATCTTTGTTATTTATTCAAAACTATTTTCTAAATCTGTTAAATGCCCAACTATTGTGCCTTTTACTTGCAGTATTATACAGTAGTCATTTCAATTGTTTCTTTGTGTTATTCATTTGTTTCTTTCCAAATGTCTTTTTGTGTCTGCTATATCTTTATCATACGTGTGTAAGTCAAGATTCATATGATATAATTTTGTTTGTATTACGTCCTCATAACCCCACTATTTTCTTGCTACTCTCATTGTACGTAAATTATTAGACACATACCTTTCAGTTCATTCAAGGTAATAATCTAGTAAAACTTCTACTTCTTTACTCGTGTCAAATGACTCTTCTGTGTTAATTACTTGCAATTGTGTATCTTAACGAACTGTTATATTTTCCCTATCTGTAGGGTTTTCTAATACTATATACCTTTAATTATGCGGATCACGTATATTTTCTTCTTTTCTTTAACCTAACGAACATACCAAAAATATGTATCTATCTTATTAGATGCAATCTTAGTTGACAAGGTTTATTTTCTCTCGTATGCCACTTTTTGGAGAATTTAATACATGTCCACAATTTTCTTTGTAATACAATGTAGTTTCAGTAATAATTAAACGAGGCTTTATGTAATTAAATTGTGCTTCGTCTGCTTCTAGTAGATTGTTAGATATATTATTTGTATAGCTCATCGGTTCCTTGTGTATTTCATCACTGTGTTACTTGTTGATGGAATTCAAACCGCTCACTAGCTGAATTGTCTCCGCTAGCAATTACATCTATTGTTTTATTACCCGTATAAATATCAACACATTCGTCATTAAATGTATCATCAAAACCAAAATTCTAACTCTTGGACAACGCCTTCTCTAACAAATTTACACTATTTAAAATGATGAAAACCAACTTGACACGGAATTTGGATTTGCAGAATATGAGCACGATAATATCGTCAGTACAATAAATTAGAACGATAAGCATACGTAAGTGACAGCATAGAAAAATAATGCAAACACAAATTAAAAATTGATATAGTAAATGGAACTTACAAGGAAATAATTGATAAATATGCAACTGACAAAGAATCAAGAAAACATACGAAATATTTCGTACTGAAATATACGTCTCTCTCACATTTTTTAGTATTAAGAATAACATATCTGATGAGTGAACTTTCTTCTAATTGATATGTTAATGCATTACAGAAAGACTTGAAACAAGATTAATTTACAACGAACGAAGTCAGATACTTTAGTGGGATTTATTGTTTTAGGTTGGTATTATCATTTTTAGCAATAATTGCTTGATTTATACATTTTAAGCACATTATTCTCAGAGAAGAAAGAAAACAAATCTTGAGCAGAGAGGACGACATGAGTGAACTTCGCTGGAACTGCTTTGCATCATGAGCTAGTTACTCGAGGAAGTGAATAGTTTCAAAGAAACTTGAAGATAACTTGAAAACAACTTTAAGATCGCTTGCAAAATAATTCGAAATAACTCGAGTAACGGTTCACTGAAGTTTCATGTAATTTTATACAACAGGGTTAAGGTGGCGAAAATACAACCGAAGACAAGTTTAAGGCTCCTAAATCTCAAGAGAATATAACTTCAGAAAATGCAAAGTTCCTCGTAGGGCTCACCTTGGAAGACAACTTGGAAAACGTTATTAATGTACAACCATTCAGTGAACGCAGACAATGCAGACCTAGCCAAACTCAGTCATGGTAAAAGTATCGCAATTATCCACTGAATGCAGAATGTAATAGGGCGAGCCCAGTGCAAAATTATTGTAGTATTAGGACCATCTGGACTACTTCGCTACGACTGTTTTGCTGGGTAAATATATTTCTTTTAAATGACGTTACTAAATGTCAAGCGAAACCAAAGACATAGTTAACACTATGTATCGTGCAGCATTAAAACCAACTCTTTCAGTAAGTACAATTATGATTTTGAAAAGGATTCTAAATATAAATTAGATTCCCCAAATAAAATTGTTATATAAACATTACTAAAAAAATAGTATTCCTATTTCTTTGCGTCAGTTTACGATTGATACTCTAATAGCACAAAGGATATTACCAAACATAATAATTAAGTAACTAGATAGTTAATTGATTTTCTGCATACGTAATGATATTTAAATAGCTGACAGTTTGCTATATCTTTCCGATGACAATGGAATAAATTTAAGAATCATAAAAGTTAAAAAAAATTAAAATGATATAGTTAAACAAGTAGAGCATTACACAATTGTAAGCAAAAGTATAACACTGCATATACATTGTTTAACTGAGGAGAAGTTGATAGAGCAATTCTTTTCTGGTTAAATGGCCGTTGCAGCTGCTAGATGAAGAGTTGCGCCAAGGCTCAATAATGTATTATTCCTCTTGTGTTTAACAGGGTTTGGCTCAATTTTTATTTGGTTTGTTGCAAAGACTTTAAAAACAAGCTAGTATACTATAAAGTCATATAATACAACGCAACAGTAACCTCTGCTATAAGTAAGTTGAATAATATCGATGATATAGTGAGTAAAACAATAATCAATCAGGAAATAAGTCACGAAGAATTTAACATGATAATAAGCGAGCACAACAAATGGCCCATCGACGAGATTGCAAATGGTTCGTGATGCTAAAATGGAACGGTGAAACCTATTTATTGTGGAAAGACAGCCTGAGAATGAAACTTATTTTCCACAACACTATAAGCAACCGAGATAAAACATTATACATTTCATTACAGAGAACTGATTACTGATTATCTAGTTGATTATCACAATACGATACATTTTATTATATAAACGAGCAAAAAGAGACCGGAACCATATCAATGCCAGATGGTTTCTACATTTTAGAAAGGTACATGAAAAAAATTTATAGATGGAATGGCCACTAATAACGACATTGAAACAAAGCAAAGATACCGAATGCCAGAAACATAGCAATATAGTCTTAATAACTCAGATACAGGATCGCACTGTGTATATAGCCAGTTACAACTAACACTTATTATAATTTAATAGTCATTGGTTTATAAAAAGTTATGCCGAATCAGATAAAGTTTGTGAAATTTTGAGACCTAATGACCTGTATATTTTCATTTTCTACAAACAAATACAAAGAAACTACTGTAACGGTATTTACCCTACTTTATTAGACCCTCTACCTATAACAACGTATTTATCTGTGATTTTCTTTGAACCAACGTAAGCTTTATAATCACAGAGAAAGACGAGAAAGATTGTTCATTTATTCAGAGACTAAACACTTATGAGTGTTTACCCAATGTTACAAGATTGGTCCTTCCAGATAATATGTACGTGATTATTTTGCAAATGTGAATTAAATATGGTCTTCGTTGGTCAGTGCTATAGCCACTTCCAAGTAAAGATACTAATTGTATGTCTGATGTGGAGCAACGCGTATGTTGTACATATAATCAGATTTAAAATAAATGTGGGTGTCAGTAAAATATATTTTTTGTTTGTTGGCTTTTTTATATATATTTTTTTAATTTAGTTTGTAATCTTCAAAAAAGATGGGTTATTTCTACAAAATTAAATTATCTTTTACACTTTTACCTGGTGACGTGACTCCTATTTAGATTTTTCCATCAAAGCTATCACGCAAGAAGTATTGCTTGATGCTCCTCAAATGTGACATCATAGCAATATTTTAAAGGAAGAAATTGAGTCTTTACGTAATCTACTTAATGACTAGCGTACTGGGAAATCTAAACGCCCATAAATCAAGCACTATTATTGTTATGAATCTGGAAGAACCTGAAATAAATGATGAAAAGCACTACAAAAAAGTTAACGAAGACTCTTCCGTAGAAATTAAATCTTAAATTTTAACATGCGTTGAAGAAATATCTAAGAATAATATTTCCGTATTCGAAGAATTTAATACTTTACCCTCAAAATACGTACACCTCAGTTCTAAATTTTGCCCCAAAACCATAAATGTCCTGACCATACTTCACCTTTACATTATCCAGGACGACCAATGATATCAGGTAGTAATTCACATAAGCAAAACCTATCTAAATTTACAGATAGTGTTTTGCAACTATTAATTAAATCACTTCCTTCATACGTTAAATATACTTCTGATTGCATTAAAAAGTTGAAGCATATTACACAGCTACCTCATAATTCCCTCCTTGTATATTTAGATGTAGCATCACTGTATACAAACATAGAGCAATCTATTGAGGCGTGTACATATTTTCTTGCCAACAGTCCTAATACTTACAAACTATCGAGTTAGATATTTGTAAAATAAAGAAACTTTTTTTGGAAAATACTCATTTCCTTATTAATAATACAAATTACATCCAAATAATGGATATGGCAATGGGAAGTCATATGGCTCCTTCATACGTATCCCTTTTCATGGATAAATTAGAAACAGATTTCTTTAAAAACCAAAGTTTTAATCCTACTGTTTAGTTAAAACTTTTATATGACATCTTTATGATCTGGAACCATTCAGAAGAAAAACTACACAAGTTTATTGATAGCCTAAATAATTTTCATCCCACTATTTAAATTTACTTATACCGCATCCAGTACGCATGCATCCTTTTTAGATGTAAATGTGACGATAAATTCTCACAATACTATCTCTACTAATGTTCAAGTCAAAGAAACTAATATCCACCAGTATATAGAATATTCATCTTGTCATCCAAGGTCATGTAAAAACGGTATACCTTATAGCCAGGCGAAGATCTTCCGCACGTTTCTAAGAGAATAAATAATCATCGCTTTCATATAAAAATGTATGTGGATCCTGAGTTCTCCACTAATGTTTCAGTACATTTTAATACAAATAATAACTCTTTACGTGATTTTTCTGTATTATCATTAAATATTGTCCTTGGAGACATGAATAGACTGATGAAAGAAAGTTATTCGATTCATCCGTTAGATACTTTGTATCCTAATGGCCATAATAATAAGGCATTATATAAAATTGTATGCAATTTTAATATAAGAATTTATATGTTGCATATAAGTATATACACACACATATATATATAACTGTTTGTCTCTATATTGTGCGTTCACTGATTCAGTTTTCATTAGAGACTCATGTATCTTTCTGATCCCGTTATACATATGAGATTGTTATAATAATCCAAATCATTTACCACGTTATGTCAATAAATATACAGAAGTCGGCCGTTTTTTCAAAATAGTTTGTGCCTAAAGAATACAAATACAATAAATACGAAACTAGTCGCACACATTTAACGGCATTCGTGTTTTTTTTTTATTTCATTCTCTCTCTCTCTCTTTCTCTCTCTCTCTCTATATATATATATATATATATATACATATGTATATACATACATACACATATATATATATATATATATATATATATATATATATATATATATATACATATGTATATATATATATATATATACATATATATACATATATATATATATATATATATATATATATATATATATATATATATATATATATATATATATTCAAGGTACCATTTCGATTTATCAAGTCAAATTACCAGTGTCGTGTCAAGAACTCAAACGTAAGTTGGATACCTTGATGTATTATGATTGCTAACAGACGTCAGGTGAGACCTAGATATTTAACTTGTGTTCGATGCTCTTATTAAAAAAGGTTTTTCGAAATATCTGTACAAGGAATATAATTCATGAATTAGTTACTTCTAAAAATGCATCATATTACTTTGATGTATCTTTTAGTGGTGCTAGCTTATGTCTCGCTGATATTGCAGATTGGATGCTGAAATATAATGAACCGATAGGGCAGTTGGACATAAAAACTTTTTTGTTTTTTTTACAATCCTCTGTTCCTGCCATTATTATGTGAAAATGCAAATTGTTATGTTACAAAGTGTCTTTTGTCTCAACAATCATAATCATTAACTGAGTATCACCGACTGTATTTGGGTTGCAAATCGCTTCTTCTACTCTTCTTTATCTTCTTCCACTTTGGACTCTCTTTTAGGCTTTCCATTTTCAGCGCTACAACATACAAATCATCAATCTCTTGGAGAGCTTATGACAATAACATAAATAATTCCATTGACACGACAATTATACAATATTTCTGAGTATGAAGTAAAACTTGCATAGGGATTAAGATATATTCTTTGTTTTAAATCAGACATTCAATGGATTCTGCAGAAATTAGCATTATACGTCTATCGCCGGTTAGTGGAATACAAATTTATATTTACTGTGGCTATAGAAACGCCGGATAAGTATCTTAGTAATCTGGCATGCAGTTGAACTTAAAGTAATTTCTTATTGACGTAGGCTACATAAAAGGCACTAAATTGTAAGGTAGACCTTCAAATCAAAATAAATGGATGGACCTGTGTATATAATCTTCATTAAATATTAAAATTTGATTGTGTTTCCAACATACGTATTTGCTTCATATTACTTTTTGAGATTTATGCATATATTTTTCCACTTTTTAAAAGCAGTTCCGTGCCGAATTAACGAATACGCCAACTTGAAATGTGGAAGAATAAAACAAAACAAACAAGGGATGATTGTAAATCCCTTCATCTGAATAAAACTTTATTATATTTCAGAGGAATATTTGTAAAAGTGTATAGAAAGTAAAAGGGATTGTTTGCTTGCTTCATCACCACGTATTGCAGAAAATAGCGAACCAGAGTATGTATTCATTTTTTCATCAGAAATAATACTTTATAATTCGAACAGTTGTTGCACCATTTCAAATATTTTTAACGATGTGACTATTGAATGGAGCAACTCACATGAATTAAGTTTTAAAATAATTGACTTACACTATTGTATATAAGGTGTATTGGCGTAGTAATATTGTAGTGGGTTTGAATGTCGGAGATTGGATTTACTAAGTCACCGATGTAAGTTTAACGATCTGAAGCATCTACCCATTGGCCATGGATATTAGCAGGTGGAGTGAATTTGCGTTTAAGAAAGATAATGATTAAAAAAAGATAAATGCTGTAACATAATTCAAGACAGAGGGATACAAAAGAAAAGAAAAAATATATTGCTTAAAACGTACAAGTAATCTTTTGCCCAAACACCCTTGATGGCAGCTCAAAGTAATGATCACTGATCATTTCGGCGTCAGTGGGCGTGTAAATCAAAAAGATGTTTACTTTCCTTTCATTTTCGAACCATTTTATCCAACCATCTTCAGATCCGCAATATGGCTTTCGTATGTAATTATCTGTATCTACCTAAATTAATGCGTGCCGCTCCTTCTCTGTGATAGTTGACTCTGTGTTTGTGAATCAAATATATATTTCATTCCATCTTCACTGCTATTTCTACTTTAAAGGGATGCATGCGCGCGAGTAACAAAATTGACAAGAAAACTTTAATTTATCCATGACATATGCACACAACAAAGAAAATAAACCAAATCATAAGACTAATGGGGTTATAGTGTCAATTATTGAACTGTATCTGTGATAAGTAAATATAATATGAATCTAACATATAAAACGCCAATTGTGATAACAAGGCGAACACTAACAACTATTGTACAATGGGTAATGATTTGCTTGAGAAGCAGGTATTATAACAATGAAGTAGCGATTGTATTTTATTTTCAAAAGAAATGCAACATTTTTATAAACTGTATAAAAGTCGCACGAAAAGAAATGTAACTGTACACATTTTAGAAATTTTCATGGTGAAAACGTGGATAAAATGTATTTGTATGAATCAAAGAGGCGACTGCTCAAATTGCATCTATTCGATGCATGCACAGGATTTAAATCAGCTGAAATAATAACTGTTGGTAAATATGTTCCTCTCTCTTTGATCGCTTCTTTGCAAGAGAGATTACTATGTTTCAACCATCTAACCCAAGCCTTCACTGAATAATATCGATCTGATATCCACATTTTATGACGGAAAATTACCGGTTATTCAGAAACAAGTCGATTTTCCCCATACGCCACTCCTGACTTTGCGTGTACAGTAGCACTTCGATTATCCAGGTTCGTCAGGGAATACAAATTTAGTTCATACAATAATCGAGGTTCAAGTAATTAAGGCTGTACCATATACTAAAATATCCTCATGGTCATGGCTACATCGTCACATCTGTCATAGTATGGTCATAATTTCTTCACCCCCATGCAGCTTATATCACTATAGGCGAACAATCTTCACATTCATAATACATCTAACATCGGTTTTGCAACTAAAATATGTCTTTATGCACTTCCAGTCGACGAATTTTCTATGGAAGATACATATAATTAAATCCAACCACAGGTAACCTTAACACATGAAAGTGATACCGGGTGAAACTATCATTTAATTAATGAGCGATGAATTGACCACTCTTAGCTATTTATTTGAACATTTATTATGCAATGCTTGTAAGATGTATGTACTGTATGGCCCATTTCCGTATGCATGTGAATAGAAAAACAAATCACGACATGAAAAGACAATGCATGAATTTTTTGACAACCTTTCTATATTTTCACTGACTGAAATGCACGTAATACATATATCAAACGAAATGTTACTTGTTATACATAATGCAGCTGCAAAATAGTGTTTACTTTTCCTTCTCTAATATTTACGTATTTAAGATATTCAATAATGTTATGACAAAATATATGGACAGTAATTTTCGTTTCGATAAAGCAAACGTTCTGATTTTAAAAGTAAACGGGCTTTGTAGCTCCATCTAGGTGTCTTAGTTTTTGTCAAGTGATCCCGTCTGTTGTGTATATACACGAGACAACTGTTGTTGCGACGGTGGTGTAGTGTGGTGTGGTGTGGAATAAGCCACACAGGCGAAGCAATCACAGTTGGCCCTAGATCGCCAAACTGGACAAAACCAGAAGTAAGGATCTTGAGAGCTTAAGGACTAGGTCTTTGGACGACCAGAACAATCTATCTTTAAGGCCCGTTAAAGTAGCAAGGAGAGTTTGTTAACCAGTACTTCGTTATAATACAGATTATTACTGAAGATCTCTCTTCTCTCCTTTTTTCGTCTCTCATGGTATATCGGTCGATCTTGATGGAGCGGCGACTCAGACCCCGACCAAGTTAACGACTCCGACAACGAACCAGATATGACCCAGAACAAAACCCTGTCGGCGACTCGCAGTACGACACATTCTACGACAGGAGCGACACATTGAGAGATCCGGAGAATGACCTTTTTGACGACCAGGCGGCGAGCTGAAGCCAGGAATACGAAATATCCCGCTGGAGCCGAGACATGTCACATTCTGGATTGCCATAACTCAGACAAGTACAGATGTGATTTACTCAAACATAAATACCTATCCCAAAGAACCCGATAAGACTATAATTGGTGTAGTATAGCGAGTGTTTTCCGCCACAATAATTCACATTTTGAATGTTGAGAAATGTTAAATATACATTGATGTGCTCCAATGTTTGGGACATGTATTTATTAAAAGCTTTGCCCACAAAAACGTTGTGCATATCAGTTCACAAAGCACCCCTAGGGTACTTGTTTTGAAATTGCAGTTTGACTGCATACTGATACTCTAAGTAAATGTTCCCAAAACATACGCAACATACAACTTTTTTTGAAACACTGAAACCAAAATTAACACCAAATGGCTGATAAAATGGATAAAAATTTCATTGGACATATGTTATCGAGGTCCTTTTAGTCAGGATATATTTTTTATTATTAGGTACAGGAACTATTTAATTTCCAAAGTGTATACGCTTGAAAAGTACAAAAGAAATTTCGGACTGGGCCTTTTAGATTCGCCAAACGTATCAGTTCATGTGATAAAACCTTTTACATAAACTTTGTAACCTCTCAATTGAGAAAATCGCAGTTGGAAACCAGATACACACTGGCAGCATTCGAAAATAAAATCATCTGATTGGGTACAATACCTTCTTAATTCTTTTAAGTACGACACTGGGTTTAAGACATTATTATAAAGTAAAAGTTATTTAAATAAAAATTACTAAAATGCAATACTCTTTAGCACAGCATAACGATGATTTAAATATTCTACGAGTTTGGTGAGAATGTTTTTCGGTGATTTGTGTCTTTTTACGATAACGATTCATTAAGACAGAAAAGTAAGAACCGTTATTGCCTTTAACTACGTCTTTAGCAACTTTGACATAATTTACTTTTATCTTTCTTTATCTGTATCTGATGGATAATTTACCAGAACAGTATACATTGCTACTTCCTTCTTTAATTAAACAATGCATGGAAATATGAAGCTGTGTAGACACTGAATGATTCCTCCTTTTTGACTCGGAGTGCATCCTTATTTACATCAGTGTGTGAAACTCTCATCTTGTCGTCTTATTTCTGGATAAAATATTTAATTTACGAGATCGGTTTAAAGATTGGCTCTGTACGTCTTCGTTTTCTTTCAATCTTCTCTTATTTTACAACATACATCTAGTGTAAACTATATTCATTACAATTATTACTGACCAGAATTTGCTTTAAAGTTGTCACAAATAGCCACCGTACGTAGCAATTCTTTATAATATTTGCTTCAACAATTACAATCCAGTACTAAATTTTGGATTTGGAGAAAGCAGGGAACTGGTCTAGGGTCATCTGATAGCATGCTGGCAGTGGAAACTCGCTAAACATGTTTTCGATTCATACCAAACGGAGGAACAAGTTGTTTTGACCAACACACTCAGATTCCTAATAGATGCGGACCAGGAAACCTCATAGGCGTATTGAACTTACCGATAAACATTGTTAGAGATCTGACAAGAATTATAGCTGCTCCAGGTTATTGTAAAATAAGAAAAACGATTCACTGTAGAAAATGTAGTTTAGGATCTCCAACATGAACCAAAAAGCATAACGTGCACACTGTTATAAGGCGCATGTGTCAGACATGTTGAGATATTAAATTTGCTTACAATATAAAGATACTGTATATTTCTCTAGTTCTAAACAGCGTTAGATTCTAACAAGTAAATACATTAAAATTCTAAATAAAAATCATGTTTGAATCTATTGCACCTAAATATATTTGCATCTTAAGATATATCTTTCGACACTAAACACATACAAATTTTTTTCGGGACTATGTGCAAGTAACAAAGACAACATAGGCGTTTACTTTGATGTTTAGATTGTAGATGCATTGTATATTCAGACAGTATATATCTATCTATCTATCTATCTATCTATCTATCTATCTATCTATCTATATATATATATATATATATATATATATATATATATATATATATCAGCCTTGAACATATCATATATTGCATGAAAGAAGTTGCATGTCTTGCCTCTGTTATACATATACTACTAAATATGGATGAGTTTGAAAGAATTTCAATACACAAAGGTATAATTTCCCAATTGAAATGTTGCAAAGCTGATGCAGAGATGGGACGCGGTAGATACAAACTTTGCTGACTTTGTTCCTTGTTTCATCATTTTCAACATTGGAATACCACAACGCGTCAGACTGTTCGTAGTTAATACTAACCAGACTCAGACAGGCTAGTATGCCATGTTTAGCCATGAAAAGCCATGGTAAGAAAAACAAGGAAAATCACAGACAACAGCAATACATTGTCACACATTCATTAATGTATGTATGAGACATGGATAACCGTTTGAAAAAGCCTATTGTTGCATCAGTGGAAAACTTGTCCATTTCGCTCATTGAAAATAAAAAATAATATATAGGCATAAAACATGGTAGTTTCGGGACAAGACACTTAAGGTCAGTTCTTATTTTCTTCTCGTCAAGGGCAGTTTGGAACAAATGTCAAAAAAAAACAACATTAGCAGAACAAGCATCTAAGGCAGCGCATGCTATAAAATTTAAATAGATTAAATTTGGAAAATTGTCTGTAAATATTTTATTTAAAATTGTTGCCAATACAATTTTGCCCATTTTGACTTATGCTTCTGAAGGATGGACTTTAGTTAAGCTCATGGTGTTGAAAAGGTGCATGATATTTTTTGTAAATATGTCTTACGGTTAGGTAAATCGGGTCCTAACGGTTTTGTGCGGGGAGAATTAGCCCGTAACTCTCATAAATCTGTATATACTGCCAGACCAATTAATTATTGGTTAAAACTACTTGAAATGTCGCATAATCGATTGCCCAAATTGTGTTATAAAATGTAACTCTCTTGGCTTGATGATACAAGTAGTAGCTCTACAATTTGGGCTCATAATGTTAAGAAATTTTTATTGAGTTATGGTTTTGGTGAGGCATGGTATAACCAAGGAGTGGGGAATAAGAAGACTTTTATGAATTTATTAAAGATCAGATGTAAAGATATAGACAGACACACTTGACATGAAGAGGTAAATAGCATGGCCAGACTGAGAGTATACGGGATATTAAAGACAGACTAATTTGTTGAATATTATTTGCTCTGCTTAAACAAGCCTATTTTAGGAATATATACTGTAAACTTAGGGGCGGTTTACATGATGTTAAGGTTAATTCAGGACTCATTGAGAAACCGAAATATGAAGATAGACTCTGTCCATACTGCGATCTTAATATTGTGGAAACAGAATATCATTTTATTTCCTGTTGTGTAAGATTTACAGACATTCGTGTTAATGATTTACCTGTTTGTGTATTTAAACCCACGTAAAGAGAAAATTGTGGATGCATTGAGAAGTAATCACAGATAAACTATTGTATCAGTTTGTAAGTTTGTACTCTTTAGCAGGGAGAAAAGACAACTATTATGACAATGTAAGTACTTACACTTACTGTACTTAAACTTGTTATATTCACCTGACGTGTTTGTTTGTTTAATATTAATGTATGTAATTTGGGCCGGTGGTCTATATTACTGAGTAAAATATTCCTTCACTCACTTGTAATACTCAGCAAAAAATTAAGTTTATTGATGTATTAAGAATAGATCGATATATGTAAATTAATAGTTCATTGTTCAGACCATTTTTTATAACTTCGGCATACTTTTGTAATTTGTATTTAATATTTAATAATTATAAATAAAACAAAGGTCTCAAAATTATTGCTCAAATTCCCACCACGGTTGTTGCTTTGGTCGTAAGATGACCCATGCAAAGTTTGAAAGAGTAATTATATATTCTCTTCATAAATAGGCAACAACAAAAAAAGACTCAAATAACCAAAGAAACACAAATAAAGTGGTTTTCCTTTTGAACAGTTGGAAATATTAGATTTAGACAATGTTATTTTTTTCAAATGTACCTATTGTACTGATTAAGTTTCACATCGTTGCTCAGCTTTGAATATATGTGAAACTTTATATGAATGCAAACAAAACCTGACTGCATAGTTGTCACTCTGATGTGCTTTCTTCCCTCTTGTAGTATTGCTACAGTATATATATGACACATTCATGTGTCGTTTTATTCTAATGTTTCAGATTTTGGCACTATAACAGGTGCAGTGCTTAGACTGTGTAGACATGAATTATGAACTCATACATTTCTTTACCATTTTCTACAGAGTATGACCTGTCCATTTAAGATGGCACATAGATCTATATAAGGCATACATATGATATGTAGTTTTCAAGATATCAAATTACAGTTCCGATACATACTTTACCCGCCCGAAAATGTGTGTAGAAGGGGTGTCTATTCTTTCTGTTGTTCCAAATATGTAATAATTACTTTGAAAAAGTAGTTACAAACTAAATCGGTGAACTGGCCGCTCTCATTGCAGCCTTGTCTTGTCATGGACAGATCATAGTATTTAATCTCTTTTTCTTATTTGAAGGATGACAAATAAAATGTTGCCCGTGTAGGGCAATATAACTGTGAATCGTGGATATCAGATAGTTAATTTGATCGTTGTCTTCAATCGTCTGACCATGATCTCACAAACCATGAATATTCATGATCCGTTTCTTGTGTCATTTACTGTACGTGTTCTGTCAATCGACGCCCTTGTTCAATATCCTCGCTGGCCTCGTACCACAACGGAAGAATTATTTGCCTATTTAGTATCGGCTCAGGTGATATAATTATCTTGAATGACAAAATTGTAACAAAATATGTTAAAACAAAGCAACAACGAATATTATTATTTGACTTGACATAATTAAAATTTACGATGACAGTTCAACTCAGATATATGTATTTATCTATATTGTATGTACTTTAAAAAGTGATTAACACTAAAA
>JAQPZY010001203.1:925000-1012500 GCA_029931535.1 Margaritifera margaritifera | reverse complement strand
GCTGCCAGAAAATGGTGAATCGTGTGTCATATGAATGTTAGATTTTTCATTAGTCATGTCAAACGCATCGTTGGATTGTTGGACAGGGTGACCTCTGTCGAAAATTGAGGAAGAGTTTTCTTCCACAGGTGTAATTAATTCAAATCAAATAGGGGATTTTAAACCGTCGTGAGACATTGACTGTCGCAAACGATCTTGCTCTTCAGCTTGGCACTGTCTTTTCAACTCCTCTAACATGTATTTCAATTAGTTGGCATACATGCAGGTACTTTTTCTGCCGGATCTTGAGACTTAAACTGTGCGAAATTGACCGTATAAGTTGAAGCAGTTATTCTAAATGTTTTGCATGTCACCTTGTTCGTATGTTTGATGTGAGCACAATCTAATGGAACTACCGATTTTTTTTTTTAGACGATCTTGACTTTTTCGGACTTGGGAAAGTAGGTGGATTGTATTGGATAGGGATCCATAATTTCCTCTTCAAAATCGCTAGGGTTAACTTCTGTCAAAAGGTTTCTCACGGTATGAGGCGACACAGAACATCGTCATCGCTTTATTTCTGGCTTCCCTTGGAAGCGTGTGTTCAGCGGTCTTCTTTGTGATTGGAACGATATACACTTCTCTGAATTTTTTACAAAGCTTCACAAGACATTTATAGAGGGTGATTCGCAAATACACCTCCAGCGAAACGTATGGAGAGTCTCATGGCTACTCCTCTCAAGAGAAAAGTGAAGATACCTGTTATGTCTTTGAAGATAAAGGGCATTAGGCTACACAATGTTCACAACGTCAAAGAAAAGGAACATGAAAGAAGAGTAGAAAGTAGACTCAGATACATAATTAAAGATACATGCTATCATTGTCAAGCAAAAGGGCATTGGTCTTCCGAATCTCCGAAGAAAGCGAACAAAAAGGAGGAGCTTTTAGAAGCATTCAAACAAACGAACCCATTCCGGCCAAGAAACACAAAGCAAGACATGCAGAGGAAACAGCAGAAGAACCCATTCCAGTGAAGAAATTCAAAGCAAGACCATAAGAAGAAAAAATGGATTTTCTCGGCGTGTTTGAAGTTTCGGTGTGATTCGTTTTTATCCGAATATACTAAAAACGTAAGCGTATTCATGTCTTCATTTTATTATTATTATTATTATTATTATTATTATTATTATTATTATTATTATTATTATCATCATCATTATTATTATTATTATTATTATTATTATTATTATTATTATTATTATTATCATTATTATTATTATTATTATTATTATTATTATTATTATTATTATTATTATTATTATTATTATTATTATTATTATATTGTTTCCTTGTGAGAAAGAAGTGCACAATACAAGACAATGGTGCTTCAAGAGAGTATTGGAGAAGTTTACTACGAAGAACAGCGAAGCAATGTTACCAGTGGCAGGGCTACACAGATCGCTAAGAAACAGAGGAACTACTCCATAATTACCACAATAAGTGTGTTTTATGTGTTTGTTTGTGTGCTTGTTTGTGTGTTTGTCTTTGTCTATATTTTTATCTTTAACAGCTACAAGTCAAACCCCCTCTTGCCATTTCATTAGTGATAATATAGTTAGTGAGTAATATTATATGTTTTTATGTCGAGCACTCCTACTCTTTTCATGGTCGATTTGTATACTTGTCTCTACAATGTGTTAATATTCATATATTTTCTCTCCTTTTCTCTCAAGTTTGTCGTTAAGAGGGCTATAACTGTGGTAGAGGATTATAAGGAGATTGTAGGAAAGTTATAGGACTTTTAGGGGTAGTGGATGCATTAAGTTTTTATTTTTAGAGGTTAAACTCTGATTGTATATCCCTTCTTTTACACCCCACCCTGTGTGTGGGTCAGTCGGGGTGTTGGTCAGTAGGTATAGGTGATGGTCAGCAAGACGGTGTATTGATTGGTAGGTGTAAGTGTTGGTCAGTAAGTGTTGGTGATGGTCAGTACTTATATGTTAGTAAGGAGGTGTCAGTGGTTTTTTACATTACCTTTCCTTTGTTTGCATACCGTTTAATCATATTAAACATATGTACAATTTAACATTACATGTTCCGTTGTAGATATAGCGTTCCATAATGTTAATTAAACGGGGTAATCCTAATATTCTCAGTTTAAAGGTTCAACATGTTATTCCAAGTGGGTAAAGTTACATTTTCACTGTCCGTATAGGGTCCCATTTTTAAAATGGAGGCCTAATTTGAATTGCCTTCCCTGTATATGGTCACATTGGTCATATAGTATACACTAACTATGAATATATCACAGCAAACAGTCAATATTCCTATTTCAGAGAGTGCTTGACCCATCCATGTTCCTTTTACGACCAGCAGAAATATACAGAGAATATTATGAAACAGCCAGGAGGGGTGTGCACTCCTGATGACCAGTATCATGTCATTAATGGGCCCAAATATGTCTACTGTGGGGTATGTTCAGAGTGTGAGTGGTTGTGCGTGTGCATGTGCGTGTGCGTATGCGTGAGCACGTTCCCATATCCAAGAATGAGTATATAGTACAATAAACGATGTCAACTTGTCAAATGACTTAACTCTGTTTTGCTCTTCGTTTAGCAGAATATCGGAAGAAAGACGATCTGCTCAAATTTAAGTGTATTTATATGCAAAACATTGCCGTAAAAACGCAACGATGTTCATTCTGAACAGAGTTTTATTAAGCCATCTGACGGATATCTTCCGATACCAAGAGCTGAATGTTTTAAAGGCAGTATTTTATTTGGAAACTTGAGCGGATGTAACCATGGTAGGTTGTTTGGAGTTTGAAATTTTAAATAGTAGCTACCTGATAACAGAAGCATACCTACAACGGCCGTATCACATGGAGCGCAATAAATCGAAACCAATGGAAGTGTTGCAATGAGTAGCTGCAGATGAAAGTTTGCTACGCTGACTTTTAGTCTGAGGTAACCAGTTAATAATAACCAGTTAACCGTAGGGTCTTAGGTATTACCACTCTGAGTCTATGAGCTGTTATTGTATCATGTAGTTAAAAAATCATTGTTAGTTTTCCTCTGATTTTTTTTTTTTTTTCGTCCGAAAGATTTGCTAATCACTGAATAATGTTGCTTGCATCATGTAGCAAGCAACATTAAAGCCTAAATAGAAATAATTTGAATATTGAGTTCAGCCTGCTGACTTTTGCGCATAGGGTCAAAGCAAGAAGGTGTGATTCAACAGGTTCTGGAAAGATCACTTATACTAAACATCGCACTAGTTCCTTCAATCAAATCCAACTATTTGTTACAAAGTGCAACATAACCTATGCTGACTTTATATGTTGTGTCCAAGTTAGTACCTAACATATCTAAGATAGTCTTCGTGCATATGCACAATAACTAATGAGCTGATTATTTTTTAAAGATTGTAGAAAATCACAATACTAGATAAGGAACTAACTTTTGTGTCGTAAAACCAAGAACTATTCCATATGTGCGCGCTAACTACTACGACGAATATATCACATCCACGGTAGGACCGTTTTAAAATGAAATTCTTTACCAAAAGTACTAACTACATCTGATATATCGCATGATATAGTAACTATTGTATTTCAAATAGGTATTTTGACCTATAGCCATTCATGCTTGATTTGTCGGGTCTGAGGTGGGTGTGGAGGGGAATGTTGTCGAGAAGTCTGAAGTTCCCTCAGGAAATATGCGAGGGTCTGAGTGTGTTTATGCACTTTTATATTGTTGTCCTGTACGTGAATTTTTAGAAATAATAATGTATGTAGTTTACATAGTTTCTTAGAGTTCGCACAGATACATGATGATTCTTTCTTCGTATGCCTTAGGGAATAGTTTGTAATCAGTTTCATAGCACTTATCCCTTAGGGCCAATCTTTAACACATGTGTACATCAGTTGTACATTCTTAGTCACGATTTTAAGTTAGATCAGGGTTTTTGCACACTGTACTAATACCGTCATACTTGGAATCATGAAACTCTTTAGGGGATACATGTTAATGAGTACTCAACCCTCATCACAAAATAGATCATTGTGTGCCATATTATATGCTATTTCTTTGAGTCAGTTTACGATTGATAATCTAATAGCAAAAATGATATTACCAAACATAATAATTATGTAGCTAGATTGTAATTGATTTACTGTTTAGTTAATGATATTTAAATAGCTGAAAGTTAACTATATCTTCTTGACGACAATGGAATTAGTTTTAGGTTCATAAACATTAACGAAATTAAAAATGATATGATTAAAGAGGTGGAACGTAACAAAAGTGTAAGCAAAAGTATAACACATGATGTACATTGTTTAACTAGGGGAACGTTGGTATGGTAATTTTTTTCTGGTGGAATGTTTGTTGCAGCTGCTAGATTAGGAGTTACGCCAAGGCCCAAAAATGTATTATTACTCTAGCTTTTAACAGGGTTTGGCGCAACTATTCTAGGGTTTGTTGCAAAGGCTTTAACAGACAAGCTAGTATACAATAAAGTCATAAAACACAACAAGATAGTAACCACTGCTATAAGTAAGTTAAATACTCTCGATGAAATAGTGAGTAAAGCAATAATCAACAAGGACATAAGTCAAGATGAATTTAATATGATAATAAGTGAGCGTAACACATGTCTTGTCGACCGGATTGCAAAGATATTTTGATGCTAAAATGGAAGCCCGAAGAATGATGAAAACTATTTATCGTGGAAGAACTGCCTGATAATCAAATATTTTTTTCCACAACACCATAGACAACAGAGATGGAACAGTATACATTTCATTACAGAGAATTGATTACGTAGCTGATTATCATAATATAATATATGTTATTATATAAACGATCCAAACGAGACCGGGATCATGTGGTTTTTATATTTTAGAAATGTACATTAAAATATTTTAAAGAGGGAATCACTAATAAATAACGATATTGAAAAAACATATACACCGAATGCCAGAAACATAACAATATAATCTTAATAACTCAGAGAAATAATTGCACAGTGTATATAACCAGTTACAACTCACACTTACTAGAACTTAATAGTCATTGGTTTATAAAAACATCTACCGAATCGGACACAGTTTTTAGTTTTAGTTTATTGAGAACTAATGACTTGTATATTTTCTCGTTCTAATTAAAAATACAACGAACTATTGTAACGGTAGTTACCCTGATTTATTAGACTCTCTACCTATAAAAATGTATTTTATTTCAAACAACGTAAGCTTTGAATTCACAGAGAAAGACGAGAAAGATGCTTCACTAAATCAGTGATTAAACACGTATGAGTACCTGTATCTTACTTTGGATTTAAACCCAATGTTACAAGCGAGGTAATTATAGATACTCTGTAGGTTATTATTTTGCAAATGTGACTTCAAATTTGGCCTTTGTAGTCAGTGCTCTAGCCACTGTTTAAACATATTCTAATCTTATGTCTGATATGTAGCAACGCGTATGTTTAATACGTATAATCCGATGTAAAACAATTGTGGGAGTCAATACAAGTCCATCAATATTTTCATTTTTGCATTTCTCCCGTAACCTTGCTGGTCGTAGGGGCGCCACTGATGACTTTGCGACAATCTCTCTCCATTTCGCTCTGTTCTCCACTGCTCTTTGGGACTTTGCAAAGTCCCTGCCTGTCCACTCTTTGATATTGTCTTCCCATCTCTTGTTCTGTCTGCCAAGTTTTCTCTTTCCTCTCACTGTGCCCTGTAGGATTGTCTTTGACAGGCCAGCTGAGCGTGAGACGTGACCATACCATCTTAGTTTGTGTTTCTTTACAGTGGTGAGTAGATCTTCATATGGTAATATTGCGCCTTGGATTTTAGTGCGCACCTCCGCATTAGAGACGTGGTCTAAGCATGAGATTTTCAGGATCCTTCGATAACATCTCATCTCTAAGGCATGGATTATTCTCTCTATTTCTGCTGTTAGGGTCCATGTCTCACATGCATATAGGAATATGGATATGACCAGGGAGCGCATAAGCTTGATCTTGGACCCAAGAGTGATGTTGCTGTCTTTCCAAATAGGCTTCAGCCTAGCCAGAGCAGCTGTTTTCTGCGCAATCCTGGAAAGAACCTCAGGTTTTGAACCTTCATCAGAGGTGATAGCACCTAGGTACTTGAAGCTTGTTACTGTGCCCAGCTTCTGTCCATTCACTCTTATTTTCTTTTGGATGCCACTCGGGTTGTTTGTCATTAGGTTTGTCTTTTCAGCGTTGATCTCCATCCCGTACGTTACTGATACTTGATTGAGACGGTTCACTAAGGTTTCCATTTCTTCTTCATCTCCTGCTAAGCCATCGATATCATCAGCGAAGCGCAGGTTGGTGATTGTTCTGCCTCCAGCACTGACACTGCCGTCATGGTCTTCCAATGCGTCGGACATGATCCTTTCCAGGTAGATGTTGAAGCGAGTGGGCGAGAGAAGGCACCCCTGTCTGACTCCGACTGTGGTTCTGAACCAGTCTCCTATGTTGCCATTGACGAGAACTGTACTAGTCACCTTGTCATACAGGGTTTCTATAGTGCGGATTAGTTTTGCGTTTATGTTGTATATCCGCATGGTGGCCCACAAGGCTGCATGCCATACCTTGTCGAAAGCCTTCTTGAAGTCAATGAAGACATGATAGAGGTTCTGTTGATGCTGGATATATTTGTCACAGATGATTCTGAGATTGAAGATCTGTTAGTGCTACGTCCTGCTATGAAACCTGCCTGTTCTTCCGCAATGATGTGCTTGGGGTTTCAGTCTATTGATGATGATCTTAAGCATAACCTTGCTTGAGTGACTGATGAGACTGATTGTTCGGTAGTTCTGGCACAGTTGTAGATTACCTTTTTTAGGAAGAGTCACGATCAGAGACTGGGTCCATGGGGTGGGCCATTCTCCTGTTTGCCAGATTTGGTTGCAGATTATTGTGAGGACATCTATCATGGACGTTCCTCCTGATTTAACAAGTTCTGATGGTATATTGTATACCCCAGCTAACTTCCCCTTCTTTAGATTCTTTACTGCAGCCTCTACTTCGTCCCTGAGGATCGGGTGGTCAACCTCTGTTCTGGTCAGTGGAAAGTTTAGTACAGCTTGGTCTCCAGAAGTCTCCTGGTTGTAAAGATCCGAACAGTATTCCGTCCATCTGTTAATAATGTCTTGGTTTTCTGTCAAACTCTTACCAGCCTTGTCCTGAATCGTATTGTATCTGTGTCAAAATTGTGTACCCGATCTGCTTGATAGCAAATACGGTTATTGAAGAGGCTTAAGTAACTGTTAATTGACCTAACGCAGCATTTTTCCTCAGCTTTTATCTCAATATTTAATAGAAAATTAATATGATATATGAGATATGTCTCCCATGACAGATATTTACTAAACGTTAAAAACATGTGATACAGGGATACGTTAAAAAGTATCAGTTTTCCATGTTCAACCTTAATTATGATATTCAGTCATGTAATTGCATCCTATTTATAGTTATTTACAATGGACATTATCATTATATCAAATAAAGTCTCGGTGAAAAAGAAGAAAACATTTGTAACAGGAAAGGAACTACATAAAATACAAACACTTGTCATTAGCTTCATTTAGGATGTTATAGATTTTGGTCGAGGAAAAATATTTAAATGTTTAGGTTATAAAAACCCACAAACCGTATCAGATTCAATAAATGACTGTATACGTATATGGCTACTGAAACGTACAAATTTGGTGTGGCAGTTACTTACGCACACTGAAATTGTTACTCGGAGTGATTTTAAGATTGAGTTTTGTTTCTAATTGTTAACATCAATAGCTTTTTAGTTGTAACCATTTTCAGTCATTCTCTCTTTTGACTTATTCATGTACATCTCCAGGTTGAAAAGCTCACCAGAAAATAAAACAGTCATTTTTTTATTCATGGTGTAAAATGTTTGTTTCTAAATTTCACGGAAATATTGTGACACGTAAAACTATCCTTTTTTGTAATTAAATGTATAGTATGCCATTTCTGTTAACAACTGGATTTATAACAAAGATTTGTTTTCCTCATTCAATCCGTTTATTGTAATAACGATCACTTGATTAGCAAAGTTTGTGCAGTTTCTTTGTATATAGAAAATAATAATAATAGGACCTTACAATATATCTTTATCTTTCAAGGCTTTTTTTTTTAAATTTCAAATCCATTACTTTTTTTTTTTTTGTTGCTACTATATTTTGTTCCAGATTGCGGTATCATTGTACCTTTTTGTATCGGTTGGTAATCAACTTATCATTCATCATTCTCTTAGAAACTTGTTGAAGTGTTTGTCCAACATATTGCATGTTACATTTTTGCATAGGTTATCAAATAAATTATATCTGTTGTAATGCAGTCAGTGTTATAACATAAAGAAAAAATTGAGGCGTGAATACATTTTCTTGACAACAGAACTAATAATTACAAACTATCGAGTGAATATATATGTAAAATAATAAACCTTATCTTGGAACATAATAATTTCCAATTTAATAGTGTAAATTACATCCAAATAATGAAAACGAGAATCTTAATTCTGTTCCTTGGTAGATTAGAAAAAGATTTTCCTGAGTAAAATAAATTGTAATCCTACTCTTTGGTTAAGATTTTGAGATGATATCTCTATGATTTGGAACCATTCAAAATAAGAACTTACACAAATGTATTGATCGCCTAAATAATTTTCACCCCACTTATCAAATACAAATTAATGTTTCAATACATTTTAATACCAATAATTACTCTCTACTTGATTTTTCTTTCTTTCCAATCGATATTGTGCATAGATAGATGAACACACGGATTAAAAAAAGCTATTGGATTCATCGGTTAGATACTTTGTATTCCAAAGACTTTTATACTAAGGCATTATATACAATTGTATACAATTTTAAAAAAGAATTAATATGTTGCATATATATATATATATATATATATATATATATATATATATATATATATATATATATATATATAATTATATGTATAACTGTTTGTCTCTATATTGTGATTTCACTGATTCCGTTTTCACTTGAGACGCATGTATCTTTGTGATCTCGTTATACATATGAGATTGCTATGATAAGGCATATCATTTTTGACGGTATGTCAATGACGTAATTGTTTATAAATATATAAATGCGAAACTAGTCGCACAAATGTATCGGCGTTTGTGGTTTTTTTTATTATTTCAATTCTGAATTTTATCAACAACATAATGGCATCAAAAATGATCCAACGGAAGAAATGACGTCGGTAAAGGTCCAAATTTAAAATCTTTCAGAAAAATAAATGGAAAGCAGTCTTCACAGTAACTTTCTGAAGAACTATGTTGTAGGTTGTCGATTCAAAATTAAAATTTACAGCGGACACGGCAGTGATGAGTTCAAAAAACAATTCACAACCTTTTGGATAGAGTTTCATTTAATATATGCAAGATACGTGGTGAAAAGCAACATAAAAGGTCCCTTGACATAAGAAATCAAATGGATAGTGCTAGAAATGAACTGAATAAGAAACCTGATGGACATGGTTGTTTTGACTTTGATCAAGAAGTATATAAAAACATAATCTACCAAAAGTTATATACTTCTGAAGCAAAACAAAAAACTTGACAAATTTCGACACGGTAAAGAACAAGGTCAGCGAGAGAAGAAAACTGGAGAACAGTATTCAATGCATAAACAATAGCAAAAACAGCTGCATTCAAACAATCAAGCATCACAACATCAGCGAAAAGAAGAGCAAGAAAATAAATCTTCAAATCCGAAACAAACTACATGGAAAAGTAACAAACCAACAGAAAACAAAGTGGCGAAAATATTTCACAGAGGTAATGAGACAGTGTTAAATCTCCAACGTAGAAAATTTACTGACAGTGACTATATAATTTGGGTAAAGGACTACAGTTTTGTTCCAAAGCAAAATCTCATGATAAAATTAAATTAGCTGAAGAAAGGTTTAATTTTTCTAGACGCCTGAAATTAAAAGAATTTTTTATGATAAAGCAGACAATAATTCTGAGCTTGAATCAAATTTATATAACTAAACAAATATGGGTTATTTCTACACAATTAAATTATCTTTTGCACCACCTGGCGGACGTGACTCCCGCTCAGACATTTACATTGAAGCTATCTCACAAGAAATATTATATGATAGTCCTCAACAATGACATCATAGTAATATTTGTAAGAAAGATTTTGAGTCGTTTCGTAATCTAAGTAAGGACGAGAGTATTGTGATTATAAAGGCTGATAATAAAATACTATTTTTATTATGAATCAGGAAGACTACGTTAAAGAAATTGAAATATATCAGATTGTAATTCATATAAGGAGAACATATCTAAATTTATAGATATTGTGTTGCAATCATTAATGAGATTACTTCTTCATACGCTAAAGATACTGCCAATTGCATTGAAGAGTTGAAGTATATTCCCCAACTATTTCATAGTTCGCGCCTTGTATCTTTAGATGTAACATCACTGTATACAAACATATTCTAACGAGATGGTATTGAGGAGTGTAAATAATTTATTGACAACAGTCCTAATAATAACAAACCATCGAGCGAAGATATTCGTAAAATAATAATTTACAAATTACATCTAAAAAAATTTGTTCCGCAATGAGTAGTCTCATCGCACCTTAATACGCTTCTCTTTTCATGGGTAAATTAGAAAAAGGTTTTCTTGAAAGCCAGAATTTTAATCCTACTATTTGGTTACGATTTTTAGGTGACACATTTATGATATGGAGCTGTTCAGAAGAAGAACGATACAAATGTATTGATCATCTAAATAAATGTCGCCGCACTATTAAATTTACTTATACTATATCCATTACGCATGTATCGTTTCTTGATGTAAATGTGACGAAAAAGTCTGACAATAATATCTCTACAAATGTTCATGTCAAAGACACTAATATCCACCAGTTTATGGAATATTCGTCTTGTTATCCCAGGTCATGTATAAACGGTATAACTTATAGCCAGGCGAAGAGATACCGACGTATCATTTCAGGCGATTGTCAATTACAACATTATTTTGATAAATTAAATCATATTTCCAAAGCAACATTTATTAGATGCATGTAATTTATTCTACTTTGAATAAAGCTCGTATTCTTACTCAAAATGATAGCTTAAACAGGGCGGAATCTACTAAAGAGAAAAATATATTTCCTTTCATAACATAATATAATCCTTCATTGCCTAATATAGGCCTTATAATAAAAAAATATTGTAGTCCTCTCAACTTATAAATAAAAACAGCGTAAAAACAATTTGTAAAAGCAAGCCAATTCCTGCTTACATAAGACATAGGAATATGCATGTTTTTTGGTTTTCTTGTTTTATTTTTTGATCCGAACTAAATCGACAGAAAATATAAAAGATGTTTTTCATCATCTAAATGTAACAGACGTCGGTGCTCTTAATGTACAAATATTGCAGAAAGAACCTATTTTAGTAGCTCCAATACAAAATAATTGTTTTCTCTACGTTATAACACTAGCTGCATACCAACTAATGTAAAATGCAACATGCAATATGTTGTGCAAACACTTCAATACGTTTCTAAGAGAATGAATAATCACCGCTTTCATGTAAAAACAATTGTATGGATCCTCAGTCCTCCGCTACTGTTTCAATACATTTTAATATAAATAATCACTCTTTACCTGATTTTACTTTCATGCAAATCGATATTGTGCATGGAGAGATGAACATTCTGATTAATGAAAGTTATTGGATTCATCGGTTAGCTAATTTGTATCCCAATGGTATTAATACTAAGGCATTATATAAAATTGTATAAAATTTTATTAAAAGAATGTATATGTTGTATACATATATATCCTCTAAATATATGATTGTATATATAACTGTTTGTCTCTACACTGTGATTTCACTGAATCAGTTTCATTAGAGACTTGTGTATCTTTATGATCCCGTTATATATATATATATATATATATATATATATATATATATATATATATATATATATATATATATATATATATATATGAGATTTCTATGATAATGCATATCATTTATGACGTTAACTCAATTCGTAATTATTTATACATACATAGACGTCGGCCGTTTCTTTCAAAATATTTTGTGCTGACGAAGCAAACAGTAAATGCGAAAATAGTCGCCTAAACTTATCGGGCTTCGTGTCTTTTTTATCTCAATTCTCTGTCTGTCTATTTCTCTGTCTATCTGTATGTCTCTCTCTCTCTCTCTCTCTCTCTCTGTATATATATATATATATATATATATATATATATATATACATATATATAAAGAGAGACAGACAGAGAGAGAGAGAGAGAGAGAGACAGAGAGAGATAGATAAATATATAGCTAGATAGATGGATAGATATATAAAGTACTATTTCGATTTATATAGTCAGAATACAAGTTTTGTATACATACATATGATCTAAATATATGATTGTATATATAACTATTTGTCTCTACACTGTGATTTCACTGAATCAGTTTCGTTAGAGACTGATCCCGTTATATATATCTATATATATATATATATATATATATATATATATATATATATATGAGATTGGTATGATAATGCATATCATTTATGACGTTACCTCAATTACGTAATTGTTTATAAATGCATAGACGTCGGTCGTTTCTTTCAAAATATTTTGTGCTGAAAAAGCATACAGTAAATGCGAAACTAGTCGCACAAACTTATCAGGCTTCGTGTCTTTTTATTTCAATTCTCTCTCTGTCTTTCTCTCTGTCTGTCTGTCTGTCTCTATATATATATATAGAGAGAGAGATAGATAGATAGATATATAAAGTACTATTTCGATTTATCTAGTCAGAATACCTGTGTTGTATACATATATATGCTCTATATATAGAGAGAGAGACAGAGAGAGAGAGAGTTAGATAGATAGATAGATGGATAGAGAGAGAAAAATAGTTACTTTCAAAAATTCATCAGTTTACTTTTGACGTATCTTTTTGTGGTGCTAGCTGATGTCTCGCCCATACTGTAGATGGGATGGTTAAATCTAATGAAGCGATGGAGCAGTAGGACATAACTTTTCTGTGTGTTTTTGTAAACCTCTGTTCCTGCCATTATTATGTGAAAACAAACATTGTTATGTTACAAAGTGTCTATTATCTCAACAATCTTTATCATTAACTGAGTATCACCGACTATATTTGGTTTTCAATCGCTTCTACTACCCTTTTTTAGTTTTGTTTACTTTGGAGTCTCTTTTAGGCTTTCATTTTCAGCGCTACTACAAACAAATCATCAATCTCTTGGACAGCTTATGCCAATACCATGAATAATTCCATTGACACTGGAATGATAACATATTTCTGAATATGAAGTAAAATTTGCGGAAGGATTAATATATATATTTTTAGTTTTACATCAGGTGATCGATATATTCTGCAGTAATTACCAGTATACGTCTACCGCAAGTTATTTGAATACACATTTATATTTACACGCCGGATAAGTATCTTAGGAATCTGGCATGCATTTAAATTTAAAGTACTTTCTTATGGAGGTAGGCTACATACAAGATTCTAGGTTTTAAGGTAGAGCTACATATTAAATCAAACTAAATGGATGGACCCGTATATATAATCTTTATTCAAATAGTACAATTTTGTTGTTTTTCCAACATACGTATTTCCTTCATCTTACTTTCTGAGATGCATAGATTTCCACCTTTTAAAATGAGTTTCGTACTGAAGCCACGAATACGTTAAGTTAAAATTCATCTATGTGGAAGAAAAACAAAGCAAAACAAACAGGAAATGATTCGAAATTCATTCGTCCGAATAAGACTGTATTATCTTTTAGACGAATATTAGTATAGAAAGTACAATCGTTTGCTGGCTTGCTTCATCACCACATATTGCAGGAAACAGGGAACCAGATTATATATTCATTTGTTTATCAGAAATAATACTTTTTAATTCGAACTGTTGTGACACCATTTCAAATAGTTTACCGATGTGACTATTGAATGTAGCAACTCACATGAATTAAGTTTAAAAATAATGTACTTACAATATTGTATATACGGTTTTCTTAGCGTAGTAACATTATTGTTGGTTAGAATGTCAGAGGTGTGGAGTTACTGAGTAACCGAAGTAAGTTCAAAGATATAAAGTATCTACCCATTAACCTTTGCTATTAGCAGGTGGAGTGAATTTGCACTTAAAATAACATAAATTTTGTCACATAATTCAAAACAGAAGGATACAAAGAAAACGTACAAGTAGTATTTTGCCCAGACAGCCTTGGTCTTGGTGGACGCTTAAAGTAATGACATTTGATCACTTCGGCTGCCGTGGGCGTATTTGTCCATCCACAACCTAAATTAAATTAAATTAAATTGTCAGCTTCTTGAGTCCTCGATAAGCTGACCCATGTTCAGCTTCTTATTAATGTGCTGTATGCAATACTGTAACAGTGCTTATCATACAATTGGAACAAATCGCCGCTCCTTCTCTGTGATATTTGACCCTTTGCCAGCGAATCTTATATATTTTCATTCCATCGTCACTTTTTTTTGTTTTAAAGGGTTGCATACACGAGAGTAACAAAATTGATGACATATGCACACAGCAAAGAAAACACACCAAATTATAAAACCCGTGGAAATATCATGTCAGTTACCAAGTGAATTATAATCTATAAGTTTCTGGAACTTATTAAACTGTATACTTTATAAGTAAATATAATATGAATAGAACAGATAAAACGACAATTGTGACAACAGGGCAAATAACAAGGACATAGTGATTGTAGTTTGTTTTTGAAAAAAAATCAAACATTTTCATATACTGTATGATAGTCACACAAAAATAAATGTAACTTCACAAATTTTTGAACTTTTCATGCTAGATGCCTGAATAAAATGTATTAGTATAATCAAGGAGGCGACTGCTCAAATTGTATATATTTAATGCCGTGCAGAAGTGCATGCACAGGATTTAAATAAGCGGAAAGAATAACTGTTGGTAAATATTTGCTTCTCTCTTGGAACTTTTCTTTGCAAGAGAGATTTCTAAGTTTCAACCATCAAACCCCGAGCCTCTCCTAAATAATCTCGATCTGATATCCACATTTCATGACGGAGAGTTATTGCTTATTCAAAAACAAACTGAGTTGTCTATTTTCCCCATACGCCGCACCTGACTTTGAATGTACAATGGACAGTCGATTATTCGGGTTCGTCAGAGAATACAACATTAGTTCAGATGAAATGAAAATTACAATAATCGAGATTCAAGTAATTAGGGCTTTTCCATATACAAAAATATAGACCTGGTCATGACTACATCGTCGAATCTGTCATACTGTAGTCATAACTTCTTTATTCTCATGCAGTTTATATTGCTATAAGCGCACCATCTTGCCATTTATTATAATCTAACATCGGTTCTTCAACTAATATATGTCGTTATGCACTTCCAGTCGACGAATCTTCTATTCAAGATACCTATAATTAAATCCAAAACAAGTAACATTAGCACATAAAAGTGATATCGGGTCAAACAAAAATTTCAATAATGCGAGATGAATAGGTCATTCCAAGCTATTTGTTTGAACATTCACAATGCAATGCTTGTATAATGTACATAATGTATGACCCTTTGTCCGTTGTCATGCGCATAGAAAATCACTGAATGAAAAGACAATGCATGAATTTTTGTCAACCATCATATATTTAACAGATTGAAATGCACGTAATACATATCAAACGAAATGCTACTTGTTGTCATTAATGCAGCTCCAAAATAGTTTTTCTTTTCCTTTTCTAATCTTTACATATTCAAAATCTTTAAAAATGTAATGAGTAAAGACCTGGACAGTAATATTTGCTTTGATACAGTTATTGTTCTGATTTTAAATGTAAACGGGCTTTGTAGCTCCATAGTGTGTCGCAGGTTTTATTCAGGTGATTCCCTCTGCTGGATATGTGCACGAGCCAATTGTGGTTGCGATGGTAGTGTTGTGTGGTGTGACGTGATGAAATAACCAAAGCTAGAGCTAAGACGTCTCATCGAGTGAAGCAGTTCAATCCACCCAGCCCGTGTAATCGCAGTTGGCCGTAGATCGCCGACAACAATTAAGAATCTTGAAAGATTACGGACAAGGCATTTCGTCGACCAGAACAAGGGAGCTTCAAGGCCCGTTAGAGTAGCATGGAGAGTTTATTAACCAGAACCTTGCAATAATACAGAGTGTTGCTGAAGATCTCTCTTCTCTCGTTTCTTCGTCTCTGTTCGTCTCTCGGTCGATCTTGAAGGATCGGCGACTCAGACCACGACCAAGTCGACGACACCAACAAGGACCCGGATACGACCCCGAATACGACCCGGTCGACGACTCGCAGCACGACACATTCGACGACTGGAGCGACACATTTAGAGATCCGGAGAACGACCTAGTTGACGACAAGGCGGCGAATTAAAGACAGGAATACGAGAAATTCCGCTGGGGCAGAGATCAGTCACATTCTAGAGTGCCAGAACTCAGACAGGTACAGCTGGGAATCACTCCAACATAAATACCTATCCCAAAGAACCCGATACATTGAGAATACGGTTAGTGTAGTAGAGTGTTTTCCGCTACAATAATTCACCCTTTGGAAGTTAAGAATTGTTAAACATACATTGATGAGCTCCAATGTTTGGGACAAGTATCAATTAATGCGCTACTACAAAAGGTTATGCACATCAGTCCACAAAACACCCCTAGTGTATTTGTTTTAAAATTGCAGTTCAACTACATACTGATAGTGTAAGTACAAGTTCCCAAAATTTACGAAACATACAACTTATTTTGAAACACTGAAAACAACTTAACTCTAAATGTCTGATGAAACGGGTATGAATTTCATTGCACATATGTTATTGAGATCCTTTTAGTCAGGATGTATTTATTAATATTAGGCATATAAACTATTTCATTTCAGAAGTGAACATGCTTGAAAAAGTGTGAATACAATTTCTGACTGGGACTTTAACGTTTGCTACACATATATATATATTGCGATTTTATTTTCTGTTTAAGCTGTAATGTTTTGAATGCTGCGTTATATTGAATACATACACTAGTCCTAGCTGATTACGGTATCTGCAGGAGAAATCAGAAGAACAAACACGTTCATGCTTGTCACCGGGATGAAAGTAGGACGCAATGACACTTGATTGGTTCAACTGGAATGATACCTTGAAGAGGTGACAACAGTTTCACCTATCTAAATAACTTGATGTTGCATTGGTAGCAACTCTGAAAATCAACCGTTAAGTTGGGTTGCACTTGTGCAAGTGTGGTTTGCTCCAAGATACAAATTATCTTACACGACAGGGGTCTAAGTGGAGTGTCGTGTTTTGTCACAATTGACAAATGTTATTTCCCAATACAAGTACTCACTGCTGATATTCATCAAAACTTTAAGTTTCTCGATATGTTTAGAATAGCTCGATATATGTTAATTATTAGTTTAATTGTTCAGATCATTTATTTTATCCCTTCTCCTTTTTGCCTTATCACTTTGGAATACAAACTGAACAAATTGGCGTAAAGAACCTATTTCATTATTGAGTTCCAAGTTTTAGAAGGTAATTAAACAGTAAAGAATGATGTAGTTTATAATTTGATACCTTAAAAGCCACATATCACAGGTATGCCGTACATAGATCTTGGAGCCATCTTAAATGGACAAATCATACTCTGTAGAAAATGGTTTAAAAAATGTATGAGTGCATAATTCATGCCTACTCCGACTAAGCACTACTCCAACAATAGTACCAGAACCTGAAACACTAGAAGAAAAACTGAAGCATTACCCCAAGGGTGCAGAAAACACAACGGGTAACAACTATGTGGTCAGGTTTTGTCTGCATTCATATGAAGTTTAACATATATAAAAAGCTGTGCAACCATGTGAAAAAGTAATCCGTACAGTAGGTACATTTGAAAGAATGAAATCTTGTTTAAATCTAATGCTCCCCATTATTAAAAAGTAAAGCCAGTTTGTTTGTTTCTTTTGATTTTTTTTTCTTTTATTCTTCAGCATTCCATCCTTAAAATGCTCTAAAGAAATGAGTTATTTGCTTACATACACGAATTAATTCATTATGAAAGCATCTAGGATCCTTAACTATCATAACATTTCTTCAACGTGAATCTTCTATTTTATGTTGTTCAAGGTATTGTTGGTTTTTTTATATATTTAGTTCATATTCCAACATTTTAAATTGAATCCAATCCATTCCTTATTAGGTAAGATGCACCAAGACTTACTGATTGTAACCACTAAATTGGACTCAGCGTATTGAAAGAAAAATATGCATATGTTATGTTGCATTTTGTGGACACAGTAGCCCTTTCAATGAACTGACTGGGAGTTTTAATGTAAGTGACCTTTCCGGAACCGGCAGAATCACACATGTTTGCTTGTTATTCTATACAGAAGCCAAACAGGTTTAACTCAGTAAACATGTTTTGGTGCTGGTTTATATTGTCTATAAAACACATATTTTACTGATTAGCAAACTCCAGGAAAATCAGAGACAAATTAGTAATGATTGTCTTATAGACTACAAAACGACAAGCTGATTTGTCCGATTAGTATATTGATACATTATTAAGATGACACATATCTATATTTTATTGGTTTAACTTATTTTTAACTGCAATCTTGAGTGAGACATTTTGGATATGGTTATAATTCAAATAAAATATTTTAAATAGTTTAAATACGTTATGTCGAAAAGCATATGATGCCATTTGTATTAAGTAAAACATTTGAAAAATACACATGCATATCATTGGTCACTATTGTAATGTACGAAATATACATGTTTGTTAATCATTGCAAGTAACATAGATTTTGACTTTCAATCTTAGGTAAAATTAGAAAATGTTTATATTGTTTTTTTTATTTACTGTTTCAATGTACACTTTACACGCCCATATATCGGTTCTATACACTGGCAAAATACATAATTTACCCTTAATGTTCATAGTCGGAAGGGTCATATTATAATTCCGTTGTTAATTTCTGTAAGTTAAATCAAAAATGTGTGTACAAGGGTATATGTTCCTTCTCTTTCAAATATATCATGATTACTTGGAAAAAGTAGCTACAAACCAAATATGTGACCTCACGGCTCCCAGTTCAGGGATGTCTGGTCATGGACAGATCATGGTATTTAATCTCTTTTCTGCTTAGAAGATATAATTATCTTGAATGACAAAATCTCGAAACTTGTAACGGAATGCTTACCATCATGTTTTATGTCACTACACTCTATGGAGTTTAAAGATTAGATGCGACAGAGACATGTGCATATATAAACAGACGGACTGACACACAGATAGACTGGTGGCGTACTACTATATAATTTGCAGTAAAACTACTTAACAAAGTGTATGAATAAAAATCAATATCAGTTTATCATGTTCATGTAATTTTTTCAGTATATGTTTTTACCCTGAGATGAACAATCTTCCATTGTCTCACCCTAAGAAGGGCAATTGTTAGTCAGAATCCTTAAACGTTGATGCAAAATCCAAAAGACGCTTGACAAAGTCAACTTCCTTGTTGTTTTGTATAGGGGCAAAGTCACATACAAGGATTACTTCGATTACTGCAAGGCTACATCACATTTTGCAAGCAAAGACTACCACAACAACAACAAAAACATAACAAGGAAAATTGCATATCACTTGTGAAAGTTATGGGCTTTTAAGATATTTTTTAGTCTATGTTATTTTAATATGATCATCACCTGGTGATATACGTCCCTTTATGTCGTTATTTTTTAAGACTTTTCCTGAAAATAGCGGTTACTTAAAGTGTACGGATCCAAGTACGGGCATATGCATGGACAACTTATACAATGCAGCTGAAGGCACACACTGCTTTATTACCCATACGATGTCCAGTGTAAGCAGCGATGATGATCTGCTTACATGTGGATTCGCAAGAACTGTGTTGAATGTTACACAATCAATTAAATTTAGCTAATTACAACGTTACAGGTATCTTTGATACTCTTGATGTGAAATAAAACTGTATATCTTCTTAGGACATGTAACAAGTTAACTATAACTCAACATGGTATGATTTGTTGCAAAACAAGGTTATATATGGGATCATAATACAGGCATCATGATTCAGATTTGATTTCTCCATCCTGTAGATTCTCAAATTTAAATCACTCAATGCACACAATATTATTGGTTTTCTTATGTAATCACCTTGATACAATTTACCACTGTACAACAATGACATAAGAACCACAAAGAAGCTAACCCTTGTTTTTTTCTCTATCATGAATGTAAAAACATTGTATCTGCAGGATGAAACCAATAAATCAGCCAATATATGCCACATAGGTGAGACAAAACTCTTGGCATATTACAGAACAAATCTTAGACATATATAATTCTACTATTCCAAAGTTTATGTTAAATTCATCAGTTGATGTTGAAGATACAATAACTGTGCCTTTCAAAAACGTTATCACAGGACTTTAGCATGAAAATTAATTCTTCAAGACACCTCTTGCATCATCGTTAGAAACGTGATATATCTAAGTTACGCCATAAACACATACCACAAAAACTATCTACAAGTTCATTGCCTGACTGCCAAATATATCCTGATTTATTCTGATATATATATATATATATATATATATATATATATATATATATATATATATATATATATATATATATATATATGTGTGTGTGTGTGTGTGTGTGTGTGTGTGTGTGTGTGTGTGCGTGTGTGTTAGATTTCAGTTACTCCACATACTGTGGCAATATTATTCCAAATATTTTAAGTTGCATATGCGGTTGCACTGGAAACATGTCAAGAAAAACACATCAGTCAGGAAGTTGGCAACCACAGCATCACTTTCAAAGTCAACGTACACCCAGTTCTAACACCTTAGCATATTCAATTTATTGTACTATTGGTAGAGTATCTCGAAATTTCGATACCATTTTTGACGCTGACAGATTCACTACCGTCCCATAAACTTTTTTTAATGCGTTAGTTGTCAGATTCGAAATAGTTGAGATATCGAACCATAATAATGTATGAATTGAGGTGAGAGTAAGCACATTTAAGTAGACGTGACTCGTTTCGATCACAATTTAATTAAATTGGATAAAAATAACAAAACGTCATAACTGACGCTTTTAAAGTCAAACTTCTTACATCGCAAACATTATACAAATGTCATTTATACACATATAAGGATGCCCACTTTCAAAATCAACGCCAACTGTGCAAATCAAAATGGCATGATCGTTACATTACGACGTCATCGATTACTTGTTACCTAAATATATAGTAGAGCCATGGACGCTAAAAGATACTGAACGAAAGGTGACGTGGTTGCAAATAATATTTTTAAAAAAACAACAATTGCTTGTATAGTTCTAATAATAGCAATATCAGTCCTGTGAAATAAAAATGATAAAGTCAAACACATTTAGACGACACCTTGGGAAACCCTTAGCGATTTACGACCTGCCATAAATCGGCCGCACAGGTTCTCTGTTATTGAACACCGATGTGAGAACAATAACTGTATCATACTGAAAACTTCACTCACCAACCTACTTTCGGTTGAATGTGTGTTCGATAAGCGAAGAAAATGATGTCTAACCAGTCCAAATGTGATAAATTATTCAATACTGGATTATTTCAATCTTATGATTGTAAGTCTTACCAACATCTAACTGAAAAAATCTAAAATTGTAGTGTAATTAAACACCTGTCTCAAAAACATTACACTATGCAACTAGCTAGTGAGAACTTTCTCCTAAAGCGTTAGTATATACTTCTAACGAGTTAAAACATACAAACGTTAGAAATGTCTAAGAAGAAAATTTTAAATTTCTTGCATCAAGGAACTCATGCAAACAACCCTCTATTTTGACAGAGATTATATCTCGATTGCGTTAGATATTGCAAGCAACTGTTTACAAAATGTTTACATTGTTGACTATTGTCTAACCCATTAGCAATTACAACTAACCCACAGCGTGTTAGAAATATGCTTTAATTCGGACATTGCATAATATAACGCCTTTGCTTAAACGTTTTTAGTTTGTTCATATGTGTGCTAATTCTCTGTCTATAAGAGATCTACATATTCGTACATCTGCAACGTTTTAATTTTCCATAATTCGAATTATTATTCTGCTGAACTGATACAATCAGAAATTTCCTCAACTGAAGAGTGCAAATTATTTTAACTTACTAGGAAGTACTGTAATATGGGACAAATATTAGTGTAATTTGCAACTGAAGATAAATGTATATATAATTTTAATTCTTAAGTAATGAAATTATAATATTTAGGACTTTTAACCATTCTATCAAAGCACATTTTCTTAACAATAAGTTACATTTTTACGTATATGTTCATGCACATGTGAGTAATCTTGTCGGCGTTAAAAGAGCTCTAGGGCACAATCACACTCTTGTCCCTTTCGTTTTAAATAAACCCTGATAAGATTGGTCATTGGTATTCTCATTTGCATGGATACCACCTATATTAAACGAATTAGTAAATACATGTGCATTATTATTGTTGACAAAGCTTTCAAAACCTAATCCGAAAAATGTACTAAACTTTTAAACTAGTTCACATTCACCAAAGGAATGTCGTTTATTTTTCAAACATATCATGTTCGTTTGGCTACAACCAAAGAATTCTTAGAATAAATACATTATATGGAAGGTATGCTACAAATATACGCTAAATATGTAAACCACAATGCCTTTAGAGCAAAGATGTGCTTAAACTAGACCTCATAACATTAACTGAGACGCCACATATTTTCAAGATTCTGTCGAGCTCGAAGAGAAGACTCTTTTTTGTTCTTGTATATTTCGGATTGAGGTACTATGTATGTGTCACTTGATAAATGGGCTTATCTTCATATAAAACATGTTATCCATTTATTTAAAACAGTATGTGCGCAAAAAAAATGTATAACGTTATTTTTGGACTGCAAGACTCTTAATCATTTTCTCCTGACTTCCAACTATTAAAGGATTCTTTATACCCTTTCCATTTGTCACCACATATTTGTTTACCATTTACAATTTTAGCTTCAAAAAAGCTCTCACCTCGCATCTTGTTTCTCGTACAAAGATAACTGCTGCTTGCAAAATATTCCTTCAATATTCTCTATCTTTAAATCTTCCAGTTTATACACAAAAGGGTTTCCTAACATAACGTGTCTGATTCTGAAGCAAGTTTTTTCATCTTTCTCACTTATTTTGTATTTACTGGCTCCATAGGTATCAGTTGTTAGATAACTAAATACATTATTCCTAACTTATGATATATTTTTAAGGTCACTCTAATTGGTGACATACTTTTTCATATTTCATATAAAGTATAATATACATCAATAAAGTAGATGAAATATCTACTAATGTTCTGAATTCATTTTCAGTCAAATACTTCCACATTATAGTCTTAAGAGTCCTAACAGTCTGAGTGAACCTTTCCACTGCAGATCCTTTTTTTATCGGGGTACGTGGAAATGGATTCGATATTTTCTTTCTCCGGTAATTGCCTAACCTTTCGGATGTAAACTTATGTTTCTTCTTCTAATTGTGTATTTTCTGGTGTTTTTCATTGAATATTGTTTCTAAAAGCTTTGTATATGTCGTCTCCCTTTTTTTTTGTTTAAACTTTCTTAGCCCATTGATAGTTTTAAAAGACATGCATCACTCTGAAAATGTATTTGTAGTAATTGTCGCATTTTCATGTGATTATATATAAACTATATCTGCCCGTAACTGGTCATTTTCGTGATAACCATAAACCCTTCTATAAGTACTTTTTGTTTCTTTCTTATGTAATGTGTATGTGGATTGTTTTTCTTCTTGATTGGAATTATATCCAGGTATGTATTTACAATTAATTATATCGGTTTTAACCTTTGTTCATTTTGTATTGCTCATGCGCATTTTTCAATTGAACACGCGCATTAAAAAATGTGTTGTGCAAATCTACTGCCAGTCATGACGTCATAAAATATTCCTGTCTTCAGAAATGTCATAACTTTTGACCTAAATCTCTTGACGTAGGCAGCGATCTTGTATTTAAAAAGTCAAGTGATATTTTATATCACAAATACGTTTCACGCCCACTCGACATAATATCAATAAGTTTGCAAGGATGTGTGTTGGATTCAATTTTCAACTCCCATACGACGCCCAAAGTGGCACACAAATGTTAAATTCTTATATGTCTCCCATACCAAGCCACAATGTTAAATTCCAACAGACATCCATACCGAACCCAAATGTTAACCATATAGATGATTTTAACGTTAAATTCCTCTTTTGCCCCTTACTTGGCCAATCCAAGTTGGCCGAATGGTGATTTTTTTCCCCTTCCACATATAAGCCCCCATCCCGCACACGACCCTTAATCTAACAGTTACTTGTCAAACATTTATCATATGTTCATTTCTGTTCGTTTCGTATAATAAAAAATAGTCCTGTTTACATAATTAATTTCCTAACACGCAATACAGTTTGGGACTATTGAGCTTTCCATGAGGCAGATAGATACAATAATTATTTGTATATGACTCACAACAAAAACAAAGGCAAATGGTTATTCGCACAAAATTACTTGTGAATCAATACTGATTTAATGTGAAGAGCTTTTCGTGCATTCTTTCACAATTAGACTATTTGCCAAGTAGTGCCAGATATTACTGTATTTATACAATGATAGACCCACCCTTCCATTAACTAAATTTTGCAAAACACCCTAAGCTTGTCATGGGAGAAATACATTAAGCAACGATTGTGATGAATTACTAAACATTCGACCATGAAACACCTACCCTTTTCTGACATACATTTTTTCTGTACTATGGAATGTGATGGTGGTGTATGGTTTACAAAACCAAATACGTTCCGGTTATCCAGCAACATATATAGAAACAAATAATGGATTAGTATCATTATTAGGAAATTTGGACTGGACAGTGGTCTCATAACTAAGCACACGTTTTATTTATATATTTAGCACTGATGATCGTGTTCTGTGATATCATAGGGGATGAACTAGAATACTCTAATACATATTATTATGAAGTGCACTGCTAGATGTTATGCAACGTTTACGTGATATTATTCAACAGATATGATCCTTGCTTTTCAATTTCAATTTGGGACTTGCATAACTCTCCTTTTACCTCTATGCTAATATTTGTACACCTGAAAAGTTATATGTGTTTACTTAGAATAGCCCTAGATTTAATATGAGTCGTTGGGAAGCAGAGCAGAAGGTATTAATCCGGTTATGCAGGACTTTACAAGAATCTAGACCTGACTATAGATCGATTGTTTAAGAATCAGCTCTCAGGAACGAGACTTTGCCTGGGATCATTTACAACTTTCCCATCAGCAAGCCTCTACACCGAGTCAAAATAACCACACATTTCTAAGATACGCAACTACTCACAAATATTGTTGACTGTATATTTACCTCACCAAAGAAACAATCATTATCGTATTACGTTAAAGATTATATAAGATATCATTATTCTCCAGAATACAATTCCTGCCTATTTTACATGGTATTGTACACACCGACGGTAATATACTTTTTTTGTATTTTTTTTTTTTTTTTTGGGGGCGGGGTATAATTAGGAATATCGATGTGAATGACGAGTGGTAGGCGTCTTTCAATTCTTATTCTTAAATGCCGTATATACACGTTTTTAGTTTGTACCCTAAAAGCACCTCATATTCATTATATTAAAAAACAGAGAGAAACGGATTTAACATACATACAGAAAAAAGTAGTATAATATATATATATATCACAAGAAATCCGACATCTCAATAGGTTTGCAAAATATATATCAGTGATCTTTGTTGGCACAGTAACACGCATATTAGAACACTGCTGATCATTTGGAAAATATTCAAATACTCGCAAGTAAACAATAAATTGACCTGTATGATATTTCCAATATGACTATCAAAGAGTAGTGCACTCATGAAGAAGCGAAAGTGTTTACGATGCGAAAATGTTTGCTAATTTCTATTGGATTTCAGCTGTTTCCAAAATGGCACATCAGCTGAACGAAATTTCCGCTATATAGGGCTTGTTCTGCTATTTATTTTCCAAAACACGCACATTTATTTTTAACCTTTAAATTGAAAGAGGAATGCATAGACAGGAAAACAATGAATACAAGTTTACAAACATAATTAACTAGAGAAAGAGTCCTCGTATACAAAATATATTTGTATTTTTCTTAAATAGAAAGCTAATATCTGTAATAAACTCAACAAAGGTGAAAGGCTAAGAACTGCGTTATCTATACAATAATTACTGAATAAAGCACACGTCGCCCAAATAGGCATGTGTAATCGCTTATAACTGATTACGATGCCACGTGCTGGTGGCCTTTCACGCATGACAGGACACCGTTGTACAGTTAGCTATCACCTGTGCTTGGACTTTGTGAACTTTAACACTTGTGTTGCGTTTCAGTTTATTTGGAAAATTATATATTACACCTCTACAAACCCCCAAGGCACACGCTAGTATTATTATTAATATTATTATTATTATTTTTATTATTATTACACGTGCATAAAGATGGTGTGATATACTATTCACTTTTCAGGCGACAGCGGCGGTGGTGTTAACAAAGTTAATTTCCAACATACATACATACAAACATACATACATACATACATACACACACACATACATACATACATACATACATACATACATACATACATACATACATACATACATACATACATACAAACATACATACATACATACATACATACATACATACATACATGTTAGAATCCATACATACATTCATACATACATACATACATACATACATACATACATACATACATACATACATACATACATACATACATACATACATACATACATACATACGTACATGCATACATACATACAATATATGAGAGGAATTGAAAAATTTTCCCAATCTCACTCACATTGTCCTCACATTTTTTTGATCAAATACTTCTTTTAAAATGACCCTTATCCATCATGAGTGACATATATTGAACATCAATTCGAACATGAATTAGTACATACATACATACATACATACATACATACATACATACATACATACATAGGCAAATACATATTGCCTTCAAGTACATACATAAACGCATACATACTGAGGGATAGTCAGGTAGACAGATAGACCAATGCATACATACATACATTCATACATTCATAATTACAGGTATACATACATGCATACATAGAAACACGTGCGTACATACATAGATGCATACATACATACATACATGATGAGGTGCAAAAAAGTGTTCGTTTCTTTCTAATTCCCTTTTAATATTACATGCATTTTTGTTTCATGAATTTTTTCCATTTTGTTAGCTATGAATTATTTAAGAAAAGAGTTTGAATTATAAATTAATATCATTGATATATGTATATTTATCACCTAGGAATAAAGACACTTACCGTCATTCTAAAAACAAATCGTTATTTGTTTAATTTTTTTGTTGCTTTTTTTCTAAGGGTTTTCAAAAGTTTCTGTGCAAAGATAAAGTGTTTGACTATACTTTGCTATCTTTGCAATTCTTCTCCAGATTTCAGATGTGAATTTTTTCATTTGATTTCTAATTTGGTTATGAAAGCGGTTCTTGCTATTAAATAAATGTACACAATGTTGGAATTAGGACCTTGCTGGAGTCAATGTTTTTCCACGATCCCCTTTTAACAAGCTTTGCTATAGTTAACAAACGTGAACCCGATAACTCCGTAATATTTGCAACGAAGTTGTTATTGTCTGTATGACTTAAGTTTCGACCAATAGTTTCAATAAGAAAGTCGAAACGTGGCCGGAACAAATTAGTCCTGAGTGGTGACCGGAACAAATTAGCTCTGAGCTTCATAATTTATTCCTAACCAATTGTATATATTGCCTAGATGTTAGTGGATAAACCCATCAGTATTTCCATAGGCACCAGCCAGTCTTGACGATGAAAAAAGGTTTATTTATTTTTGTCGTTGCTCTCTTGGCATCTGTTCGATCAGGTATGTATATAAGTCTCTCAGTCTTATTGACGGTTGTGTGTGTATATATATATATATATATATATATATATATATATATATATATATATATATATATATATGTGTATATATATCTATATATAGATATATATATATATATATATATATATATATATATATATATATACATACAGATAGATAGATATATAGATAATAGATAGGTATGTATATAAGTCTCTCAGTCTTATTGACGGTTGTATGTGTGTGTGTGTGTGTGTGTGTTAGATGTGCTCTTTCTATTGTGTTTCCATTTCAGAACTAACACATTTTTACTGACTTTGAGCAGATTTTGGGAAAATGAAACTATTCACCACCACACTATGCAAGCCGCTAATACAAAAATTGCTGATGATTTGTCAGTGAAGGACCGCTATTTTGTTACTATGAAAAGGAAGCTGGTGAGACCTTTACTTTCCTTTCATTTTCATAGTTTTCTTCAGAGCTGGATATATATATATATATATATATAGATATATATATATATATATATATATATATATATATATATATATATATATATATTCATACATCTAAATGTAGAACAATTCCGGTCTTTGTAGTTTCATATTTTTTGTGACTATAGGTTTTGTCATCCGCTTCAAATGGATAATGAAGAATCAGAAATAAAGTTTGTTCCTGTCTGGGCAATCTGAACCATGGTTTATCGATGTTGTCCGCCATCGATAACGTATATAGTAATATCAAATAATACATTTTCTGGTACCCAAAATAGTGCTACATTTAGCTGTGTGACTATATACATATGCATATGCTAACGATTATATATATATATATATATATATATATATATATATATATATATATATATAATATATATATATAATCAAAAGCAAACCGGAAGAATTAAAGGAAAATAAAGATCTCATCAGCTTGTCAGTAACTAAATGGCCCCTCTTCGCTGACGTATTATTATTGCGCCCAAAGAGATTTTGGTATTATCCGATTGCATACTGTGAAATCTTGCAAATAGCATTTTAATTTTAGGCAAGATCAAACGAAAAGTCAAAGCTACCCTGAGCTAATATTTGCCCAAGTTTGTTAAACAGCGTAATTGACCCTACCATGAAGCGAAGCATGGATTTTCCCTCTCTGATAGACGCGGTTGTTTGCCTACCATGCTTATGTTAACACTGAGTTCATGATAAAATTGAATTAGAAAAAATGTCATAATTGTTCATGTACCCTGATTGAAACGCGGTTTTTTTACTACAATTATTGACATCTTACAGTTTAACGGAATATTCAGAATAAGCAGACTTGCAATTAAAACAGTAATCGGCAGATTCTAGTTTTTATATCATAATTCGTAATGCACTACAGATCTGTATATCGAGTATGTGCACGTTCTGTTTATTTGCCATTTTCTCATGCATATTTTTGCAATAAATGGAAGTAACAAACATACTGAATATGCTTGTTTTTTGGGTATGAATGAATGCATTCAGTATACACTTAAAACTGCACTTAAAAATGCAAATTTTCATGCACACCAACATTAGTAATACTAGTAGTGGTAGTAGATGCAGCAGCAGCAGTAGTAGTAATCATCACCATTATAGATACATCTTTAGAAAAAGTGCATTTATTGATCATATATATCATATATCCAGTGTTAAACACACGTGTAATACGCGTTGTGATATTGCAGGTTTATGTGATTATGCTAAAGTAGATATACTCTTGGATGTATATACAGTTATGGCAGGTTTTACAGCATCGATGAAATAGACAAAATACGTTAGAGATGTTGACAGATATTACAATAATGAAGCAAATAAAGAAATTTCATATTTATTTATATTAACAGAGTCTTAAAACGTGATAAAGACATTTACTATGTCCCATAAAATGGTATATGGTTAGATAAGTAAGGTGCCTCTGCTATATGGCTATCCACTCCGCAGGTTTGTTTATTATCCCAAAGCCGACCATCTTGGTGGAGACATATGTATGTTAAGTGTCCAGGAAAATAGTTCCAAACACTTACTCCCCATTTCTTTGTTGTGATGACTTGCTAACGTCATATATATATATATATATATATATATATATATATATATATATATATATCTATATATATATATATATATATATCCTGATTGTAATTTGATCTAAGTAAAAGTCTTAGTAATATGTCTGAACATGTGTTTATGTAAAATGTAACATTGGTCCTACTTAAGGGTGCATTTGTGTTCTTAAACGCTTCAATTTCTGAGGTAAGTAGTTTTACATATAGTCAAACTCTTCACGTTTGAAGACATGTAGTTCTTGCAAAGCTGTCCGCAATGCCATGATGCCTAAATGGCGGTGATGGGAACTTTTGAAGTTTGAAGTTAGTACGACTTTCAGACTAATATGTCGTTTCGACACAAACATATGTCGTTGTATAATTAGATTGATGTAATTTATACATTTGGTTACAAAACCTTTTGCTTTTAAAATGCAATGGCTTATCAGAAGACTTTACCTCACTGAAATTAAGAAAATATTCTGACCTACATCTTGGTACCTTCATTGTTGCATTCAGTATAATTTTATTCATGTTTTCTTAAAAAATGGTACATTAGAATTATTTGGCCAATCAATTTCCTTTCGTGTTCATATGCCTGCCATAAGGCGGAGAGTATTACCTTATGATCTTGTCCGTCCGTCAGTACTTCCGTTATGTTAACAAGTTGGTTTCCGCACAATAATTAAGTTGTCCACATTTACAGTTAGCAAACTGTATATATGGCTTGCACTTGAGTTCAGGATGAACCCTATCGATTTCGGGCTCAAAAGGTCAAAGTCACTGTGACTGAAAAAGGAAACACTGTCCGCACAGTCACTCAAATTATTCACAATCTGCAGTTACACAACTTTTTGGAAAGCAAGTACTTGAGATAGGAAAGAAACCTATTAAGTTTGAGTCAAAAGGTCATTACCAAGGTCACCGTGACTTAAAGAAGAAAACATGTCCACACAATAACTGTAGTTTTCCATCATCTACAGACATCAAACTTTGCGGATACCTTGTATTTAGGAAAGGGAGGAACCGTATCAATTTTGAGCTCTAAAAGTCAAAGGTTAAGGTCACTCTGACTGAAATAAGAAAAATAGTTTCTGCAGAATAACAGGAGGTCTCCATCATTACTGGTTAAAAAGAAAACAAAACATTGTTGTCGCTTGCACTTCATGTAGGGAAGGATCCTACTGAGTTTGTGCTCAAGAGGTTAAAGGTCAAGGCCGCCTAGATTGAGAGATTAAACTTACAAATTTTTTACAATAACATTAGTTCTATATGACAAATCTCAGGCATTCCTTGTGGATGACTACTGATTAGGTCAAAAGGTCAAATGTCAAGGTCAAAGACCGAAGGAAGAAAATTGTTTCTCCCTCATAAAATTAGTTCAACATCACCGATCTTACCCTAACTTTATGGATTGTTGAGGCTAAGGTAAAAGCCCATTGATTTCAGAGTCAAAGGCGAAAGTCAAGGACACGGAAGACAATGGTTTCTGCTAAATTATTGCAGTTATCTACATAGATGACATTTAAACACGGGGTGCGCGCATTATGTGCCGTTCACAGTACTCCTGTTCAAACGGTAATATTATAGTTTAAGTTGCATATTTTATAATAAGATATTTAGATGTATCCGACAGAGAAAACTGATTTTGCCACAGTGGCGAAAACACTTGTATCGTTACAGTGGAAAAATCACTTTTGGAACTGATTTCTTTTCCCATTAAGGAAATATATCCGTTGTTATGTTATTGGGTTATTAGCTATACATGTATGCATGTGTCAAAGTTTAACGCACCTCTGCAGAATAATGGCCATATGGTGCCAAATGAAAGTAAGTGTTAAATGTATTTTATTTTCCTCAGAAAATAAATGAAATTTGTGTGACGCCTTTTGTTTAGTTGTCATTGCACTCTTAATAAAATCATTTTTTTAAATACACATTTGTACACTTGATTCTGGAAATAAAGTGTCATTATTATTATTATTATTATTATTATTATTATTGTTACAAAACGTTGTTGACTTATTAGGAACATGCCTGATAGGTGTACATGGTTGACAAATATGCGAGTCTTTCAACATGTGTTAATTAGTTTTCTTTATCCTTATATCGACTAATAGAAAGTAACCGTCTGCCCAGTACTCTATCTATCAAGATAATTCGTTTGTTATCATTTTTTACTCAACCATTTTCTTATCTCCGTTTTGCCAGCACCTACAAGGTTCGAAACGGTCTGGCTGAAAGATGTGACTACAAGATTCTCGTCCGGCAAACGGACATTCAGTGACCTTGATCACCCCGATGAGTTGACCTTTAATCTCAGGCGCGGGTCTGGTGATATAACCTTAAATTTGAAGAGGAACTATGACATTGATCCAAATGCTGACATCTATTTTGCACGAACATCGAAAGATGGTCAATCCGTTCTGGTGAAAACAGCAAATTTCGGAAAGGCGGTAAGCTTTAAACTCACAACAAGTAAAACGTATTGTGCTCTTACTCCCTGCCATGTTAAAGATACATGAACTGATAGTGGTATATATAAGGAGCTTCTATAACATTTATTTGAAAAAATCCCACTGAACTCTGTTTAATAAAGTGTTTCTCAAACACATGGGGTTCAGATTTCTGAAACACTTGTACAGTTTCCTAAACACACATGGTTATGATTCTGAAACACTTCTAAAAATTAATTCTAGGACCATACTAGCGTGCTATTGATATTTCTGTTGACAAAAAATAATATTCAAAGGGTGATCACTTGATATTATTAGTAACTTCATTTTTACCTGCACATAACTTATGTTTTGAAGATTTAAAAAATAAAATAAAGTGAAACTAATGAGAACATTGCAAAAGTAAAGATAAAAAATAAGGTACTTATATGCGTCAACTGGTTTTAAAACCAAATCCCAGATAGGGCTTGTATACGTGTAAAGATATTTCACACAAAAGATATGTTTTCAAATAAACCATACTTGTTTTCATTTCTTTTTAAGATAACGGACACAATAATAGTGTTTAATCGAAATAATCCTTCTTCATATTTAAGTCTCACTCATTATCTAAAGTTAGCCAAAACAAGACACTAGTATGCCAACAAAAAAGAAAAGAAATATAATAAAATGTATTATATGGGATGTCATAAATAAACATTTATATAAAAATAAGTGGCGATTGTACAAAAAAGTATGTTCATTACATTGGAAACTAACACTTCATGCAGGAAACAAAAGGTTATTGTATAGGATGAAATAAACAATGAGAACATTAGAAAAAAAGTATGTGAGGAATAAGTGAGGTGCGCATTTTGCCAAAAGAAAAATAATAATAAAAAGGGGTAAAAAACAAGTTTAAAAAGCTAATGTATTGAAAACGAATAATTAAAAAAAAACAATATCAAATAATTTGAAACTTGAAATAATCACTCAAATTTTTTTAAAAAGTCAAACAATTGAAAAAAGTAGAAAAGACAAAAATACAAAAATGAAATAGAAATAAACCAAAGATTATAATTAAACGGAGGAAAACAATTCAAAATACTTAAATACGTATAGAAAATATTGTTTTGATGTGTTTTTTTTTTTTATTGTTTTTTTGTTTTACAAAGTCAATGATGATGACTTCATTACATGATTTATTGGTTCCAAAGCATATGAGAAGAAAATTAAGGCTTTAATCTAAACATAATCTAGACTTATAGATAAGCCAAGCCTAAACAGAATCATCACAAAAAGACTTAGAGATTCATTGAAAAAAATGCAAATGGTCACATATTCTACATTGGTACAAAAAAAGTTTCGCATGAATTTGTTCGTAGCATTGAGTTATACCGGAAGAAAAGAAATCTTTCGGAAAATTAGAATTCGGTTTCAATATATATATATATATATATATATATATATATATATATATATATATATATATATATATATATATATATATATATATAGACAGAGAGAGATTGATTTATATATATTTGCGTGTTTGGGCAAAGAACAAAATACCTAGTATGATCTTGCTAAATAGTTGAAATTTAGTTTTATTTTATGCTGTAAAATCAATTTTAAATACTCTACAACAAAATCACATTTCGAGAAAGTAATCAATTGTGTTTAGTAGATCCCCGATGAAAACCGAGGACATGAGCAAATTTGAGAAAAATGTGATATATCTGCAAATATGCATGGCATGTGGTTAAGTGGTGGAAAAATCGATATGAAGAGAAACTGAATTAAAGGTGATAGAGTAACTTAGGAATATAAAGTTAAACGTGTTGGCATTTTGATCATGTTCGATTCATGCCATGTCAATAATTACCCATTGCGTTGAAATAAAAGATGTATTAAGACTAATGTCGGTCCAAATAATTAAAAACAGAAATAACAGTTGTACATGTAACAATTCCTGAATTATTGCAATACACTAGAAAAGTTAACAGAACACAGTAAAGTCAGATACAGTGTAGACAACTCAAAATATATAATGCCACAATTGTGGTCATTTGTAGAATGCACAATTATCATCATAGGCATAAGGCTCCTTTTGTTGTTTATGTTGAATTTAAATCTCTCAGTATACCATGCTCACAATCTCCGTTCTCCGTGCTTTGCACCAGTAAAATGTTACAGCGATACTTATCAGAGCAGATATATCCTGGACTGATAAAAATTAACCCCACCCCTCAAAAAACAAACAAGATATAAACAAGTTCCTTCAAGATTTTGCATCCATATGAAGGCGATATACAATTCTTATTATATTAAGGTGTTTTACCAGTGATTGTGCAAGATAACAAACCTATTATATGTCGAATTAAAACCTAAACAGGCAAAACTTATGGTGATAATAGAGGAATAGAAGATTTAAAAAAATAAACAATTCAAAATGACATTGGTCATATATGTGAGAAAAGTAAAGTACACACGATAAAGTTTATAACTCTTATCATTGGATTGGAATGTATATAGGCCCCAATCATAGCAATTGCAACTTGAATGATAAATATATAGAACACATATCTTTGTTCATTCACTCGAGACATGAGCTACATCTTGCACAGTTGGCTAAGAATTTAAATGATACAAACTGTCTCGAAACAATGAAACACTTTTAACATATGGAACTTCCGTTCACTCAAAAAGACAGTTAGCCATACAAATACATGGATAACTTTGAAAAGTTTACTGAAACATCTTTACAATCCAAAGGAAATTTTTACTAATCACTTATAGATTCAAACATACCCAATGATGATTATCAATATGTAAAAAATGTGATTCTAGATTCAATTTTAAAAGGTTATGTAATCTACATGACAATTATATGTTATCAATATGCAACAAATGTGATGCTAGAATCAATTTTAAAAGGTTAGATAATCTACATGAATATATATATATATATATATATATATATATATATATATATATATATATATACTTTTTATGATAATGTATTAATGAAGCACTGCAAAACTAACACATGACATTATTACACTGCACCAGATTTACGCACGTGATGCTTGTTTAAAGCTAAATGGTGTTAAACTTGATATAGTAAAAAATGATATGCACTTGATGATTGAAAGTATTTCCCTTATATCATATAGATATGATAAAGTAAATCACGAATTGTATGTGGATACAAGTGGTAACATTACAGATTATTCATTAAATATATACATATCAATAATGACAATGGCTGTGCAATGTGCTAACATTTTCCTGTAATAGAAAGCAGAGGGAAAACTGACAAACAAACTCAATGATTTAAGGAACATATGTTTAATATACCTGATAATCTGATAATAGTGATACTGGTTGCATTCTTGCAGTGAGTTCTGATATATGGACAAACCTACACGATTTTTTTAAAGCTTACCCACCTGCACTAGAAAAACAAAACAAAAAACAAACAGCATCAGCCTGATAAAAGTGATTCATCTCCATTGCAGACAAAAGATGATAACGATTACAAGGACACAAGAGCAACTGTTCCTAAGTTGCTGACTACATTTGAACATAAATATGTTATAGATTACAGGGGCCAAAATATATTCATGTAATTGAGTTTTAATTAATGAAACAACGCAGAGTTGTCAACAACCTTTGCATAAATCATACATTACACTGAATATTTGAAGCTAAAACAACCAATGAATCTGAGAAAACTCCTCTAAATTAATGAATAACGCTGTATTCGGCGAATGTATGGGAAATGTCTGAAACAGGACAACTGTGAAAATATATAACAATGACAGGAAAATTGTAAAAATAAAAAAAAAGATATTTAATTTGGTAGGAAAACAATTATTGACGATAACTGGGTGTTAATCAGTATAAAAACAAAATGATCAAACTAAGTAAAACGTATACATGGAAAATTTGCAATACTCAAACTAACAAAATGGTTGATATATGATTTTAACAGCAACATGCTAAAACACAATTACGGAGAAAACGGGAAATGTTTCAAGACAGATGCATATGCGTGTGTGTATAAAGAGCGGGCTACAACAAAGTAAAACCAATGAACCGTTACTACCCAAGACAATGCTTGTGTCACTGGAGGTAACATTCCTCTATACCAATATTACACATGATGATGGAAGACAGGTATATAATGAAGCCTAGAAAACAACAATTGTGACGACGCCACTCACACAATTCCTGATTAGACTCATGGAGTTAGTCCTTAAGCTCAATAGATTTGAGATCATTGGAAAGACCTACCTTCAATTAAGCCGAATAAATGGTTCGTTTATACAAATATATGTATGCGCTAATAAGAGAGCCAACTTCTGTCTTTTGTAAACTATACCCCATCACAATTGGTACGTTTCTTTGATGACGTGGAAATGAAATGGCAACATGGTATGTCAAGGTTAGATGAGTTCATAAAGCAAATCCAAAATTTCAATCATTTTATCAAATTCTCTGCCAGAATTCCTAAAACCAACACCAATCATTTAATTTTGAACACAAAGCTAAATATTGTCGCATACAGGCATATATTTATTCCAAACCGCATGGAAAATACCAGTGGTTTCTCCCATCTAGCTGCCACCCAATGCACTGCACCTAAAACATCCCATACATCCAAAACTTGGAACCAGGAGAATATGCTATGATGACATACCTTACGTTCATAGGTACAGAGAGCTAACCCATTATCTGACAAAGCGAGTCTATAACAAAGATCTAATAGCGGAAGCGCCACAAAAAACCCTGACAAGAAACCGTGCTGACCTAAAATACAAATGAAACAAAACGTGGAACGAATACCCTTCATCCTCACGTTCCATCGAACTAACCCTCAAGTAGGTCGCATCATTTAACAGCAATGGCCAGTCATTGCATCGTGTAAACCGCTTAAAATCTTTCCTTACAAAGCAGTTGAAGGATTAATTAGACCTTACAAAAATTGAGAGACATGGTACTCAGGGCTAATTTAAAGTCACTTTCAAATTAAACAACATGTGGGAAATCATAGCCTTGAGGAAACAAAAGATGCAAGACGTGCCAGCACATGAAAGAAACAAACACACTTTCCAGTACAGTCTCAGTTGAAAAGTTTGGTATACACCATAACATGCAACACATAAAATATGATCAGTCGCATTACACCTAAGGTATGCAGCATCCAATATGATGCAGAAACAAAGAAATTAAATATTAAAATTAATCGTCAGTGATATGAATTTCAGACTGAAAAAAAATGGAAAGAAGCCCAGTGAAGTAACAACTCTTTTACCCATGTCACACTTTCAGTTATATAATCGTGATTGCAATCGTCCATAACTCACAATGGAGCACGGAGAAAAGAAAATCCACAGAAACCTATTGGATTTGCCGGCCGTGAACACTCAAATTCCAATATCAAAAAGAACCCAAAACCGGCAATTTCCAGTTAAAAGATAACAAGAAATTTCCAAGTTATCAAACTCACATTTTCCTACTATAAATTCGATTTCTAAAATCCACGATGTAGGTTTCCATTTTCTTGTAAAAGTAAATTAGTAAATAAATAAAATGTTAAAACATGTATCTAATTTATTTTATTTTTTTAAGTTTTAGTTAGTAACAACTCAGTTTTTGATTAGTTCCTAAAAACAAATATTCTAATAGTTTAAGTAATCGCTAGTTCACAACGAATTAATCTTTCCCTCTGGTTTCTTTGCATTCCATGAGTCAAAGAAAACCAAAGCATTGTAGGCAAAACACTTTGCAGATGCTTCAGCCCAACTAAAGCAGAGCTTTGAGCGTGTCTTGTAAAAGATACAGACGAATAATCGTCAGTTCAACAAAATACTATATCCAGGGTACAAGAATATCACTGAAAAGTTGTCAACAACCCTACAGATAGCCCAATTTTTCTTTTTGCTGGCTTTCATCCTTCCGTCATTAATTAAATTCCTTTATCCTAGCCACTTCCTGTTTTCGATTGTTCTTTTAAGATGCATCGTAACAAGTAGCACTGTACAGATTTGCTCATGTTATCCACTGTTCTTATAATATATTATTTCACACATTATTGCGCACCAGAAACTTGGTCTCATGTCAGATACCATGCTTTCCCCTCAGCGCTACCATAATTCCTAGTCCATATATGGCATTTAAGAAAAGTCTTACGTAGTAATAAGTTTTCATGTTCTGATAGTTCTTGAAACGCATGATCATAACTAAAACTTTGAAGAGCTTGCCTACCTACGCACCTAGCACAGCCGTTCATCATCGAATCTACCTGTTTATCTATCAACGTATCCTACCAAATACCCACCACCTCACCAACTAATCATCCACGTAATAATCGCCCCATATCGCTATTACCTTTCCAGTTACCTACCTGTAAACTTGCCAACGCAAATAGCTACTTAAGTGTCAAACTAAGTGCACTCAAGTCACATACTTCTCTTCCTCATACTTACCTAAATATATACAGGTTTAAATATCTACATACCTAACTTCCTTCATTCCAATCTAAATATACGCATATTTATTTGAATAGGATGTGGCTTATTACCAGGACATGGAGAATGGGGCATTCGTGACCGTCAGATGTGTCAAAAGATCAAATGAACAGTGTGACAGAGACATCGTAAGTATATTAGCATATTAAAATATATAGACCATGTGCGGCACCTGCGGCCACAATTACGAATTAGAAGCTATTCCCTCGACATTATAAGATTCAGTTTCTTAGTGATTTAAAGCAGTTGCATGTTATAACCCACACAAAGGTGTCGTTGTTTCAAAACCTTGCAGATGAAAACTCTAAGACAGCATATTAGTCAGATACGCACGCACCTACTCACTTAAGTTTGTCAGACCTGCCAACCGAATAACTGTAGTGTTCTTAGGTTCACAGGTTCTCATTTGCACAGAATAAATTCCCAAAATACAACTTAGGACATATTCCTCCAACCTTATGTATATTGCATTATTTTGTTTTCTAATAATTGCTCCATTTCATGAGTCTTAAGGCTTTACACATACATATACACGTATACACTGTGTTACGCTCTGTGTGACGGTCACCGGTCACTAATAAGAGTGCTCACGTTTTTTCTCGCTGCGATATTATTACCGTGTTCAAAGTTGTTAGGGAGTTGGCCTAAGGCTGTTATATCTAAATTCAGAAGAAGCGGGGTTCGTCACCATCACCAAAACAACGACAAGAACAACAACCAAAGCATGGCTGCAGGGAAAATAGCGATTCAAAATCCACAGCAAAGATAGCAAACCTTACATTTTTGACATACGTAGTGACAGGTGAAAAAATAATTAAAAGAATATATACTGGCAGCAGAGTCCCGAAAAGTGTCTAAGACAACAGATCGGTGAAACCTGGGACAACATATATTTTTTGTTGTTGTTGTTGATAAAATTGCTTGATTTTCTAGTTAAGTAAGCTCGACTTAGGTTTTTATGTCGAATATCTGCCAAGATGTTGGTCTCACAAACATATTTTTTTTACGTCAATCCAGGGGAGTTAATCAGGCTTTATTCAAACAACAAACGAACTCATGTTGTGATGCTTCTTTTAAGATAGACCGGATTGCAAATTGAAGCCCTCAGTTTCGGACATCAGGTTTGCCAACCGACAATTCCAATGAAAAACATATCAAAAGGTATTCTATAGAAAAAAAGTAACACCACTGAGAAAAATTTGAAGTATCTGGTGCGCTTAAATATTATCAAAGTATTGTAACAGCCCGGGTATCTGCATTACTGATATTCATGTTTTGTTGTTTTGTAAATTCAAGATATAATGGTGATTATTTATTTGATTATAATGTGTTATTGCTCTTTAATCATTTCTCACTCCGAATAATCAGCCAATCAGTAATCAGTAATACTTAACCTAACCAAACAAAAACGTCTGCGTCGTTGATGCACACAATATGTTGAGCATCGGTTTCTTGGCGGTAAAATTAGAATTAGGCAAGCTTTGTACACTCACAGCTAGACAATTTCTTCTTGTGCCGCAGTCCGGTGTTTATTTGAATTGCAATTGCTACAGTAAAGGGTAGAATGATACTCCTTAGTGCAGCAGTTTCGGTCGTCCTCCACGCCAAATCATTGGGCTACCCTGCATCTCGCTACTTTGCACAGCTGACAGCCTTCGTTTATTTAGAAAGCCCAAATAAGCTGTCTGCAAACTATCGTTGTGCAGAACGTTAGGCAGATCGGTAATACGGTTTTGCTCTGCATGCAGTCAGTGGAAGCTTTCTATCATAATATAGAATGTGGGTTCAAGGCCAGTTTGACATCATGCCAAAGACATAATATCGCTTCATTTATGTATCACATCTTTATCATCAAGATAGGGGATTCATATGTTATTCGACTCAGCTTGTGAGACCACAAGCCGCATACAATAGTTACAGTTTGGTTCATTGGGAAAAAGCTCTGGCTGAACAATAATGGTTTCGGAATAATCATGTGCGATATTAATTTGTTTCTGATACCGTTCAGATCAGTCAGTTGCTTGCCGCTTTGGAAGAAGTTTCAAACGAATACAAATCATTTTATAGTATGCTATTAGAGAAGAAGCAGTGTAAATTTGCACGAAGTGGGAGCGGGCTGCATGAAATCATTCGTGACGAGGCTCTCTACGTAAGGAATTCCTAGTTCACCCCTTATTGGCCGGGTATCTTGGCGCGAGTATGTCAGGCTCACATTTAGATTCACTTTCAATACTGACATATAGCCCATCGTTTAGATGCTCATAAAGTGTATCCCTTACTGAAGCAGCTGCTTAGGTTTTGTGGCTGAGGGAGATTGTGTAAATGGGAATGCGGTATATGATGACATTGTCTGAAGTCGACGAAGTGTATTAGGCGCTGTTTAATATGGAAGCGATGAGTTGAAGAGACTTGTCCTATTGGTAGAGTGATGCGATGTCTGGGGCTGTGAAATGTAGAACTGTTGGTGTGCGATGGTTTATAGGGATAAATTTTGTACAATCAATACAGAATCGATCTTCTATAACATGAAATTTTTCGTCGTGATAGGAGGAGGTGCCTGGATGTTTGACCAGTGATCTGTGAACTGTTCGTTGTGCGAGAGAAAATAAAAATAATAAGTAGTGTCCGAATAGAGCAGCTGTCAGTTTGCTTAAGCTTATGTAAGAAAACATACGCGCAACCAGAGGGAACATGATATTCTTTAAAGTAATGTTATATACTAGTTCACACTCACAGGATGACTTGCTATTAGAACACAAGGTAAGGTTTGTAGCCTTGATATGTTTCCGACTTACTTTCATGTTTGCTTGACCCAAAATCAGTTGTATTACTATTTCCTTATCTGTAGTTTTATGCAACGAGTGATTATACTGTAGCTTTAGTTTGATATATAGTGGGGAATCTACGAGTTCGGCCTCTTATGGATTCTGAAACCGGTGTGAAATTTCTTTCATAGTTGATTTCACTAAAACTTGAATTAAATAAAGTGTGGCGGCTTCAGGATTTATTTTTTCCCTGAATTATTATTTTGTGGACAGAGGTTATGTGATCAGTGTTACGCTGAATGGTAGTGACGGGTTAGATTGTCTGATCTCTTGATATGTAAAGACTTTTTCTATGGCAGCGTTTTTTAAAACTTCATGGAAACATAAGTTGGTCGCCTTTATCGCAGTAATCAGTTGTAATCAAAGACTGGTGTGGCTTATAGGGTCGCTGGAGGACGAGATTTTTAGAGGTGTTGTTGGTTGTTGGGTGGGGTTGGCATAAATTAGTTATAGTACCGTCTCCATTTTAAATTCGAGATATATTGGCAAGTATTTGTTTGAATGTGAGGGTGTGGTGTTAAGGAAAGATTTCTCAAACTGAAATATTAGCCAACCAGAAGGTATCAGTGGAAAATATTAGCCAACCAGTCGGTATCAATTGCCAATTGTCCCCAAAGTTTGATCCCATTGAGACCATTTTCGGGAGTTCTGTTTAACTTGAGCCAATAAATCAATGGCGCACTCTACATTCGAACAGGTTAGTTATTTTCCAAGGGGATCCCGCTGGAGCAATTGGTTTTCTGTGAGAATCGTAGTAAGAAAGTAGTCAGCCTTTTGTCAAGCATCATGCCTAGCGTAGTGTCATGTTTGTGGGCAGTCAAACTTAGAGACGCTTTGTAGATGTACAGATAGCCAACCAATTTGTTCTCGAATCGGCTACTCTGGGGTGTAGCAGAATTCGTCCGTGAAGTCCTCAGTACAGCGTCCCACTATTTTGCAATATGGGAAGTATAAGCTTATTGAAACCCCATTCGCACTGCCAGACATTATTGTGTGTGTGTTTGAATTTCTGAAAAAGAACTGTATTTAAGAAATCTTCACCACGACTCTCAAATTTCAGTCACTTACACAAATATAAATCAATTGTGCGAAAACGTTAAACCGAATAAAGAAAATAAAGCACCCTAAATTGAAACAATTGTTAACAGAAGACTCTTAAAATTGTTACTCACTCAAGCAAGAAAAATATTTTCTCTACATTTAAAATAGCTGAAAACAATGGGATTGTGAAAGATTGCAAGCTGCTGGTATACTAACTCCAAACAAAATAATAGGTACTGCAAACAACACATATGATCATTCAGTCATTAGAATGTTCAAACTTCTTTCAACCTTCATTCAAACAATTCACACAAATACTCAGTTATGCAATCTTGTTGTACATATTGTTTATCATATACCTTTTAATACATCTTTTACAAAGAACTGTCACAAAATTAACCAAAATTAGTTCATAGGGAAATAATCTGTACACCATCTAGAGGAAGTTAAAACTAGCATATCTTTCATAGCGGGTGGATATACAGATTATTTAATATACACCTGTTACAGAATATTCGTTTCATATCTAGCAGTAATTAAAAATAAACTATTAAAATAGAATGGTAGAATCGTCCAGAATCCACGCGTGCAAGCGCAATAATTAGGTTAAATATGTTATAAATACAACAGAGAAAAAATGATAGAACAAACGAATTATATAACAGCAGAGATGTAACGATTGCGTAACAAACATGAGACTGAGTTTGAATTACAATGGAAGATATGAACAGATTACAGAAAAATGAACAAATAATTACATGTCACTCTGCAAGAAAGAGGAAATTAAAGGCTCAGTATATTTAGTTATATATTATTTGAAAAATCAATTCCGTCCCAATATTAGTCAGGAAAAATAACTCTATATACTTTCGTCGATAAAATCAATAGCACAAAGGGAAAACAGCATCACACCACTGTTTGTGCCAGACGCATGCAACCCCCAGATTCATATATCACGGCCCAGATTATTGCTCAGTTGAATGAACGGCAAGATAATGCAGATGTAATCTCAGATAAGGTCTTGATCGAGCTGAGACATGTACCCTTAAGGCAAGTCACACAACGTGGAATATCTCCACAAATGGGCTTTGATAAAGTTGGACGTATTTGATAACCGTTTATTCAACATTAATGTAAATGTCTGAAACGAGTTTAGTAATAAAAGTGTACTCTATTGTGTTCCATTTGGCAATGGAATTGTGATAATTGCTGCTAATCAAGACAATTTAAAATGCAGTGAAATTATTTGAATCTATTTACAGTTAAAACCGAAATGAGATAAAAACATAAATACAAACAAAACTGAATTAAACGCGGAAATTGCTTTAAATTATTTTGATTTGTTTGATATAATTAGAACACTAAAAAAGTAAATCGGTAATAACAAACGAAATTTGAGAAAAAAGTAACATTTTGCATGGATTTATATTACTTTACGATTTGTGTAATGTTCCAACTCAGGAGTATCTCGGTAGGTCTTAGTATCAGTAAAATTGTCATTATTGACCTGGAATTTGAAGAAACAAAAGAGTTCTTGATATTTTTTAAGCTAACACAACACCCGACATTGGTTATCAATTATGGATTTAGCTATTTTCTATCACGTTTTTCTGAAGACAAGTTACACAGAATAAACGTTTTGCAGCATATATCATTCAAATGATAAAATCAGTCTTGTACGCAATATCTACCAAAATCAGTATCTATTATCCAAGATCTTCTCCTTACCAAACTATTTTTTCATCCAATTAGAGGTAAATCCCCAAAATGCGATTACTCATTAGACATAAAAAAGAAAAATCTGAAGATGGACTTGATAGTGTAAAAGAATATATTCAGAAGATAACTATGCTTTGATCACTGAAATTAAATTTATACAAGGACCTAATAATTCGAGATCAGCATATAAAATAAAATTTGAGAGCAGTATCAAATTTTGTAAATCACCAATACAACGTAATAGATATGAATGCAGCTGCAGTCGTAATTCGAGGCACAATAGCTAAGAGTGTAGCATTTGCTGAAAGCAATTATCTGTTCAAGTTAGTTGATCCAATGTAACTGATGAATTGGACATGACCAGAGAGAAACCAAAGAGTTCAATTAAAACAGAAAAAAAACAGACTTGACTACTTGAATTATTTATTCAAATAACAGATTTTATGACAGAGTACTTAAACAACATCGATCATGCTTTTTCCTCTATATGCGTCGATTACGATGATGATGGCATGCTTGAGTTAAACGATGCTGATTGTAAGGAAAATTTTGAGAAACCAAGATAACCTAATTTTAATGATTTGTATCAGTCATCTTATGATCAAATATATACGAATCATTGTTCTTGTGATGAGTGTAATTGTGTATGTTGCTTACAGTTTCCTTGAAAGACTCTGGTGTTTTTATATGGAATAAATAATACAGATGTTGCCGTACGGTAAATACATAATACCTAGCAAGCACGACAATATAGCACAATGAGTTCAATACTTCAATCCAATACGTAATTGCATCATACATCAGTATATCAAACGGAAGCGGCGATCTTTTAATTTAAATTACTTAAACATCTTCTCGATATGTACATATTTGTGTTTAACTATTTAGGTTAGAATACATTTTAATAAATAAGGTATAACGAGTGTTAATTAAGAAAGGTGAGATTTGAAGCTCGTAATACGCACGGTGCTTGTTCTGAAGCTGCACATAATGTTGTATATGGGGTATGACGAAGGAAATTCTTAAATATACTACCAAACTATATTCTAATCCACCTATTCCTGCATATTATATCGTCTTTAGGCCTATATTCGAAACCTTGTATACTCAGAAACCACGTTTGATTCATCCTTTTGGCATATAAATTCGTCCTCACCTAGAAGTAGCCAAAACAAAAAATGTTGCTGAAAATATTGCAAAATTCTGTATTTTCAAATCATCATCTTGGTTATTAGAACTTCCTCAAATAATATTGGACCTTTGCGAATTTAAAATGTTCTTAATAAATCCTCTCATTTTCCAAAGTAAATTCAATGAAACCAGAACCTACAATCGTAGGCGTGCGTACGGGTCGAATGATGGAGACAAATTTAGAGCTGCTGCTGTAAAACCTCATGGCACCATCTCGTGCCGGTTACTGGATACATCTTCAATTTTTACTGCCGTAATTACGGCCATACTAAGACTCTGAACTACTTTGAAGACTCTCTCTCTCTCTCTTAAAAATATTTTTTTAAAAAATATCCCCATTTCTGATTCCCTATTCACATTGATAGCCTTGAATAATTTGGAATCTGACCAGCTAATGTTCTCGTACGATATGGTGAAGTATTTTGAAATATTGGCTGTCCAGTCACATACTACGAAGGGTAATGAAATTTCAGATAACGCGGCCAAATCTGCCCTGATGTCACTCGTTTCGGAATGGAAGATTCCATGAGCTGATCATAAAAAAAAAAATACATCAACATGTTCGTCATTCTTGGCAAAATGTGTGGGATGAAAACTACACAATCAAACTTCAAACGTCAAACCAACTTTTATAGAGTGGAATCCCTCATACAACAAATCGCAGTGACGAGGTGGTATTATGCCGATCGCGTATCGTACACACATACTATTACTCATGCACACCTCTTGAAGGGTGAATCTCGACCAGAGTGCATACCATGCCACTGCCCAACGTCAGTGAAACAAATTAGTCCACCCTGTGAGACAGACGTTTTTTTAAATAGTAAACTGAATTAATAAACTGTATGGTGATGTCCCACTATAGATAATCTTAGAGATTTTGAGGGAATGCAGTTTATGTAAAAGAAATTTTACAGTAACTTGAACAGATTTTAAATATTCTACCTTTATCGTTTGTATAACCATATTTCAGAACTTTAACATCATTGCGTTTTCTTTCTTTTCCTTGTTGTACTTGGTGTTCAAATTTTTTTGAAGGATGTACCATCCTAAAAAAATGTGCAATTCATTTATGTTACATTTTTCGAACTTTATCTTAAGTTGGCACCATATATTCACTATTGTGCGATTAAACGCCATGTATTTACACACATATATACATACATACATACATACATACATACATACATACATACATACATACATACATACATACACACATACACACATACATACATACATACATACATACATACATACATACATACATAAGTCGTTTGGTCCTGGAGATAATCAATGGTCTACTTGCCTTCTACTGGCCGTCCATCTATGCTGATAATACCCTTGTCTTGTAACACTATCGACTCCAATGGCTCCATGACCACACATAATGGACTTCGGCTATTTTTTTTTTTTTTTTGTTATCTCTGGATCTAAACTTTTCTGCAAAAGTATTAGCAAGTATGCAATATATTACTAACACAACTAAAGCAAAGCTATCCATATTCCTTACATACCAGTAGTATACAAAAAGTATACCAATTCATAAATCATGTTATATCTAGACTCATTCAATTTAGTTAAAACGACTCCCTGCTCCTGCGTGATAATTAACATTAATAGGAAATACACTAGAGATGACGTATGGATCAATTGATATATATGTTTTCGATAATACTTTTCTATGTACTCCATATATACATGTCTAAGGCCCTATCTGTGCTATCCGTATATTCCTCTGTATGCCTCACGAGGTATGGAGGTATACGAAGAAATAATGCGGTATTGAGTGAACAAGACTTAAACAATTGTTCCAAGAGAAGAGTGTAACCAGAGCAACTAGTGCAACAGCTATAAGAACGATTACATTTTTACGTATCCCCCAGTTCATTTTTACCTGAGTATTACCATTTGATAATTCTTGTATTGTTCCCTCTATTTATTGTGTTAATTTTGCTTGTGTTCTTAATTATTGTTTCAATTGCTTTTCCTCCAATATACTTTTTCTGAGACTTAACAGCACCATCTGCAACTTCTAATGAGTTTGAGCCTATCTTAGATGCTAATGGCTTTATTGTTTATTTTGTTATGGTTCGTAATTTACTTGCTAACTTAATTGCTACCTTTGAAAAAAACCTCACCATTTAAGGCATGAAATACTTTTCCATATACTGATCCTTCATTTTTTTTTATTTTGCGACATCTAATAGTTCTTAGTAACATATGTATATATCTATCTATCTATCTATCTATATATATATCTATCTATATATATATATATATCTATATATATATATATATATATATATATATATATATATATTTATTGAGGTATGATTTTATCTGATACCATCATAATATCTGAAAATATTATTAGCTGATGTGATATTGAACCAGCCACACAAGATCTATGCACTAGTCAGTGCTACTTTATAATGTTTTCTAATATCTAATCTAACACAACTGGTGCAAAACATTGAACTCTAAAATTGTGTGACGTAACATAAATTACATTTCCGCTATCAAAGAATAATGAATTGGTTAATGCTATCTTTATCATATATGATTATTCGTAATTGGCACATATTGTTTTGTATTCAGATTTATAATATATCTTATCATTATACAAATTATTAAGCATGTATATGATTTATTTCTCCGTACTTTCTGATTATTTTCATTGTCCTTGCTAGCACATAATACTTGTAATCTTTGTACTAAATCGTCTGAAGTATTATAATATTTAATAATATCACAAACCTTTTTTCAACTTTTCTTTTTACCTTTCGTTTCCTGGATAACCGGTAAATTATATTTTTGTAATTATAAAGATTTCAAGAGATTTGTTGCTTTATGTTTTTTCTTATTTTAAATATTTAGGTTATTAAATCAATAAGGTCATAATCTATTTTATCTGGATAACACGCCAAGGTAAGCATCTAGTTTCAGTGCTAATGTTTTGATGGTCAATATATAGTTTACCAAAATATGACTCATGTGTTAATTTATCTTACTTTGCTCACTTAATTTTATCACCGAAGTCATAATTAATTTTGTTATCCTTCTCCTGTTTTTGATTCTCGATATAAAAACACTCATTTTAATGTTGATTGTTTTTCAGTGGTTGCTTTTGTGTTCTTTAGATTCTCAAGATTGTCTCTTTTCATTGTTTTTGATTTTCTTCTTGATTGTTTCTTGATTTTCTTGACTCTGGTCGTGGGAGGTTGTGCATATAAAAAAACCAGCATGACTTCTGTCTTTGTATCTGAGTTCATCTTTGCTGCTAATTCGTTTAACTTCTCTATCTTATTATGAGAGCCTCCTGAATCTGTATGCTTTCCGAATTTTCAACTAGTTTACTTACTTGACTGTTCTTTAAATCTCCTGTGCTCATCTTAAATAATTGAGGTAGTTGTCGTAATCCTAAACTCTTATCATATGATATATCTTCTTGTGTAATACCAGAAGGACTACTTGACAAAAGTGGAGAAGTCAGCATATTTGACTGAAGATGATCTTCTGGTTTAGGCGGTGGCAATGTTGCCTGAAGACTGGCATAATTTAATCGTGGTTAATGTTGACATTATATGGTCCTATTTTTTCGGCTAATTATTGTATTAGCTGATATTGTGTTTCTTCATGCATTTTGTCTGTTTCTTGGGCAATTAGTTGTGAAATAAGTTTTGATACCTATTCCTGAAATTGCTGTTTACATAATAGTTCTTCCAGCAACCACTATTTTAAAATCGTACAGTTTTCAAACTAGATATCAATGAGTTGTTCTCTTTACTCATATTTTCAGCTTTTTCAAACCTCATACATATTATTACGTTATATAACAATACAATATGTAAAATGATGTAAACTAATGTTAAATTAGAGGATAATTATGTATGTTAACTACCAGTTTATTAATGGTCAAAACCACTGCAGTATTTTTCAGGGTACATGTAGCTGTTCTATCAAAACAAAGAAACTATAAGTATCTCGTGTTGCTTCCTCGTACAATTTAACAACCCTCTGCTTATTAGCATCAACTGAACAGTGGTCACTTGCAATTTGCTATATGTCTTTATTATCCAACCCATTGAAAAGAACAAAACATTTTGTGTTTCTGCTAACATGCTTATTGATATCATATAAGTTTACAAATGCAAGTAATTGTTTCATATACATGTGATTAAATTTAGGCTTTGATTCTTTTTCCCATCTAGTTATAAACTGCTGTTAATTGCAGATGCTATAACTGTGGTAACCACTATTATATTTATACATATAGACATCACAAATATTACACAAAACTGGCGCAACATCCAGTTAACATAACCGCTTTTCGTACATTACCATATAATTTGTCCTGTATGCATAACCCAATCTTGTTAAATATTCATGTAATTCTTGTATGGTATCACTACATTAATTAACATCTATATCATCATAATATATTACATTGAAAAGCCGGATATTGAGTATGCTGTGACATCGACTCCAATATCACAGCTGGCATGTCCTATTAAAATTACCATATCTTTTTAATTTCCGGTCAATCTTGTATTTGTCATAGATCATTAAGATAAAATTGTCAGATGATCGTCTTCTGATGCTGGAAACCATGTGCTAAAATAATCTCCATCATAGTCACAAAATAAGATCCATGATTTGTCACCTGGTTCCTAAATATCAGGTTTGTGTTCATCCAGAAAGCAATCGCGAAAATCTCGTATTCGTTAAGAACCACCGCAGCCACCAATATTACCAACAAAACCAAGATTTGTTGATTTGTTTAAATACAACTATGATGGTGCTGCTGATGATTTAGTTTTTCTAAACGTAATTTAGTTGAAATATGTTTTATTTTATAAATTTTTAGTTGAAGATTACAAGAGGTACAATATAGAAGGTAAATGATTAGAACGTAAGCCAATGGCCTATAATGTTCTTCTCCTTTTACAATACAAACATTTTAAATATATGAATATATGGCGGATAATATTAAGTTTTATTGACACAAAAAAAATCATTTAATAAAAAAGTCAAGAGCCCCTTGGTTAAACAATATCATTTAGCAAAGGTATATAAAGTAGGAGGATGAACAACGAGGGATTTTATGAAATTCGAGGATAAAGAAAGAAAGAAGTTAAAAGGATAAATTTTCAATTAAAACTTGTGAAACATTGTGTAGAAAGTTGAGATAATAAGGAAAAACGAAAAGGGAGGTAAAAAAGTAAATAAATAAATAAATAACAAGGAACAGAAAGCGAGACTGAAAGTAAACAATGCTTCCTTCTAGAGCGAGTAGTTGCTGAGGCGATGGCTAATCATTTGGAAAAAATAGGGGAAATTGCTGTTTGCAGCTGTTCATGACCCCGCTCAAGTGCAAGCGTGATAGTAACATGTGCGCTTAGGAAACTTTTTTAACTTGTCAATAAATGTATGAACGGCGTCGAACATACGAGTGTTTACTTCATACGGAAGCGTTGTATCACCATACAAGAAGGTATTTAACGTTAACTCACATATGGTGTGAAGGATTGAAACGGTTTGATGCGATGTTATTGGTAATAAACGCACGAAAAAAAGAAGTGTTGTGCACTTTTTACAGATCCATATATACAAAGAGGTGATCCGATTATATTCTTTGTAAATACATGTTGATTAAGTGCAATGCAATTTGTTAGATGTCGAGCATGAAGAATTTGAAATTTTCTTCTACCCCAATAAAAGTGTATGGGAACATAAGTGTCGCGAGTATTTAATATGCTTTTTGAAGTTGTTAATGGGGTATATTTGACGAGTCTTAATATATAATGTATTCCATTGTCTAATGTCCAAAGGAAGAAACGAGTTGTAATAAAGACTTGTTGTAGCCTGTACTCATTCAAAATTGTTTACGTTATTAAGTAAGTCATGGCGAGTGATATCACTAACAGCAGGTGGAATCAGAGATGTGAGATAGGGAGGGCTTGAACCAGTTGTCATTTTATACAAGAGTGTAAGTTTGTGTTTTTGAGTCGTCTGAATTCAAGGACTTTCTCATCCTATTTCTAGATGTAGCGCTTCAATAGATACTAATTGTGTTGCACCACTCACAATTCTGACAGCCTCATTGTATACTTTTCGAGTTTTTTTTTATTACGACTCTAGGTCTTTGAAATATTTAACAGAAAGAAAGCGAAACCAACAATGTAAGTAATATCAACAAGCAATTTATGTCCCTTCAATACAAAGTGAAATTCAAGAGATACTTACAATATTGTCAATCAAATTCCAAATAATCCTAAATGTCCTAAGCACAGGTCCAAAAATATGGAATGTTTCGAACCAGTTCCAATAGCCTTGAATGTCCTGATATGGCACAATGATACAATATTGAATGTCTTTGAAGGAGTTAATAAAAGTCCAAAGTCGTGTATTAATTCAAAAGTCAATGAGCATTTTAGTAATTCTCATGAATATATTAAGTAAATAATTCCTCTCGTTTTACATGTGATTTCAAGGGCACAAACTGTAAAATCCGATCTCAAATTGGATTTCCACGGACTGATCAAAAACAGGAATGAATTATACCAAATCCCTATTTATACACATTTTCACTTGACCGATATCATGACAGGATATGATGCAATCCAGTGGGAAAAAAAACAGTCTAACTCTAAACATTCTGTTTACAAGTTACCAGAATCTAAAGTACAACTTACCATCATAGACAAAATTTAAACACACACTACAGATTAAATATACATAACACTTGTATAAAGTAATGTGCAGTTGTCCTAAACCAAATTACCATATTCCAGAATTGGTCGTATAAATGACGTAAATATAGTTTCTAAAGATTTCCTGTCATACTGGAATTTTAGTTTACGCATTACGTTCTTTCGTGAGCATTTCCTTTATATACAATATTTGTTTGTGCCATGAGCAGTTATTTGAGAGAAAAGGCCAAGATGTTTGTGCGCGTCAACTTACTTAATTATTTGGCTGTGCATATATAGTGGTTGATGGAAGGGTTATTAATTTTCCTAGAAATTGTCAGTGATTCAGTTTTAGAAGGGTTGAAAGATACAGGACATATACTTGCCTTCTGATAAATATTGTCGAAGTCAGAGTGGAGGTCGTGAGCGGTTAAGACGGGATTATATACGATTAGAAAGAGACTTATGTAATCTGAAAATGAATTTATATTAGCATGTATATAATATCCAATATCATTTATGTATATCAAGAAAAGTAAGGGACCCAAAACAGATTCTTGGGGCACACCAGCTCTAATATACCTCCACTCGGAAAACACGTCCGGAAGTATCACTATTGGTCTTCAGTATTTGAGATAGCTGGAGAACCATTGTATAAGGCTTTCTGTCATACCAGTAGCTTTCAATTTGTGAACGAGTCATGTATGCCACACTCGGTTAAAAGCTTTAATATAATAAACATAATTTTATTCTGGCATCAAGAAGATTTAGCCCATAAATAAAATATCGAATGCCTATGTACACATCATTGTCAACTGAGGATATACCAAATAAAGCTAATAGATATCGGCACCAATAAAATACATTACACAACCACCAGTACCAGCATCAAAAAAGCACATTATACAATCACCAGTACCAGCATCAATAAAGCACATTGCACAATCTCCGGTACCAGCAACAAGATAATATATTATACAACAACCAATAGCACCACCAGTGAAACTCATCCAGCAATCACCTGCACAACCACCCACGCCAGCACCAATCAACCATATTACACAGTCACCAATACAGGCACCAAGAAAAAGCACTACAACACACAGGTACTTGATTTATTTGAAAACAAAATGTCTCAAGCCATCTATTAGCCGAGATAAATATGGCGCCTAACAATAAGGTTAATAACAATGATTTGGATGAATTCCTAAAAAAAAATGAAGCCTTATAATGAAAATATTTTCAGCAGGAGATTACATGTAAAAATAATATAATACATTATAATATAGTGTAAACAATATTTTCAACTATATGAATATAAAGATCATCTTTTTGAAACCCCAATGACAGTGGGTAATAATTATTAACAGCATGCTAATAAGGCTGCCACTCTACTTGGAATGGATGATATAGCTCGTAGTTTGAACACAGAATTATCTGGTTTAAATAAAATGGTTGAAGAATTGACTGGCCTGGGCTCCGGTTTGGTTTATAAAACATGTATATACCTTGAATTAAAACTATCAAAATATAACCCAATTAGGAAAAACAGTTACATTCCACAGCGAACAAAATCATCAGGTAAGCAGGAATGAATTGATAACCCAAAATGATGATAGTACATGTTTTATGTGGTCTGTATTAGCGGCATTATACCCCGCAAATCGTTATGCAGAGAGCATAACAAAATATAGCGATCATGCTAACAAATTAAACTTTCGAGATATTGAATTCTCAGTTTATTAAAAATAACATTTATACCTTTGAAAAGTTATATAATGAAATATATGTTAATGTGTTCCGTTGGAATGCAGGGTTATATCTACAGAGAATCTCTAAAGAAAAATGGAAAAAATATATTGATGTGAGAAAAAAAATCACGATGTAAATAAACATATTGCTAGGTTAGTATATAATAGTAGCACACATAGAGGGAAAGAAATATATGCACACGATGTTTGTATATTTTTAGCAATGATAACCTTTTAGAAAAAAGTTATATTGATTGTGAGCGGGTTGAATCAAAGGCATAAAAAGCGATATCACCAGAAAAAAGAGGAAAAAATTATAAAGTTTTAAAACTATACAACGGAGATTAAAGTCATATATATAATTTATGCTGACTCTGAAACATTATTTTAGAACGTTTTATACACTATGGGATAATATTGAATGCTGAAACAGGCAATGGTAAACTTATGAGACGGGATTTGCTGTTGTAAACGTCCTGAGAAACATTAAATGCTGAAATGAAAGAAATGCAGAAGTACTTTCAGAATCCACATAACGTAATAGGGACACAAAATATTGAACTAACTTTAAAAATGCAACTGTTTGCCATATATGTAACCAGAAATAATATGATGATACGGTTAGACATCATTGTCATATTACTGATACATTTATGGACACCGCACACAACACCTGTAAGTTACAACTTAAAATATCACCATTATGGTTTATACCAAGCCCAGAAATGTATTTGAATGCATAATAAAAAATAACAAAGGCTGAAATAGAATTATTAGCAGACATCGATGTGCATCTCTTTATAAAATAAGGAGTAAGAGTCGGTATGTCAATGGTATCAAAACGATATGGTTAATACAATATTCCAATATTTAGTGATTATGATAAAACTAAACAAAATTCATGAATTTTTTTGTTTTAAAGTAATACTCTTTATGATTGGACTATGACGCAACCTTAATATGTTTCTGGGTTTCAATGGATTTCACCAGATAAATTACCAGAATATATTCCAGATTACTCAATAAAGGAATATATATTGGGAGTTGATTTAGATTACCCTGAAAAATCTGCATGATACCCATTAATTGTTACCCATTATTACTTGCAACTTTAACTGTTAGAGAGGAAAATATCAGCAGCTATCGTACCACGTTAGCACAAGATCTGTGCAGTAATGTTATTAATTGTGATAAAGTGGTGTATAATGTAATGAATACGACAAAAGAATGTCATACACAACCACAATCTAAACTGCATTTAAATCTGCGTATGAAAGTAGCCAACTCCACAGGGTACTACATTTTTAATCAAGAAAAATGGATGGTTTCATATATTTAATTAAATATTAATCTTAAGGCTTAATATACAAATGCATTCGAAAAATAATTTTTCTTTATTTAGGAAGTCATGGAGAAACCTGATTAAAAATAATTTGGAGCTTGTTGTTAGGTCCCACGAAACTGATAAAATCAGACGATTAGTAACATATTCTAGATTTATAACAAGAACACTATTCGACGTTCAACTGGTATCCATTCATCGTATTAAATCCAAATTAATGCCAAACATGTACGACTTGTATTACAATACATTAAAAGCAGCATATGGAAACAGTGTAAATTAGTGTATACTGACACTGATAGTCTAATATTATAATTTAGCAGAAAAATATGTAAGACGATAATAGAACAAATATTACATAATAAAAAACAAAAATATATCCTAGGGATCATTCTTTATACAGTACAGGAAACAAAAACGCTGTTGGGAAATATAAAAATGAACGTAATGGTAAATCAGCTACAGAATGTGTCGGTTGATGACCTAACAAACACTCTCTTATGCTTGATGACAGTGAACCTATTAAGGAAAAAGTTGTTGCAAGGCCAGTTATTAGAAAAGAATTGTACCATGAACTTTATAAAAGAAACATTATTTTTAAAAGTGGAGATGAAGCACACCATGTATAATATTAAATGTATTAATAATCATATTGGGTTATGCAAGCCTAATACAAGTAGCTTCTCGTCCCTATACACACAAAAAGGTATATCAAGAAATAAGATATACTAACTTATGTGAGTATGGAGTCACAAATATATTATATATTAACTGCATCCAAAAACTATCTTTGCTAATTTTCAGAAGATATACAACAAATAAAGTATATGTGCCACACCTGTACATAAAATTCCAAATATATAGTTTTACAAAAATTCCATATATATAGCTTTGCATAATCCCAAATATGGTTTTAAGAAAATTGCCCCATAAAAAAGCCCATACAAATTCTAAATTTGCACGCAAAATTTCCCTTTAAAAATCCTCCTGAAAAATTCAGCTGTAAAATTCCAAATATATAGTTTTTAAAAAGTCCTCTAAAGAATTAAAAATTTACATATAGAAACTCTCAAAAATCCCAATACATAGTTTTAGCAAGTTCCCCCTGAAAAAATCACCTCAAATTGTATAGTTTTAAAAAATTCCCAATAGATAGTTTTAAAATTCCCAATAAATAGTTTTAAAATTCCCAATAAATAGTTTTAAATGTTCCAAATATATATTTTAAACCACAATTTCAAGTTAAATAAGAAACCAGTGCGCCGCAAATGTTGTTTAAATGACCATAATATCATTAAATGTACCGTTAAAATCAACAATTTCTTGTCAACATGCATGTATTTAAGTTTAAACTTGTTCGTATTCCATTGGAGTATTGACTGTGATATTGCTATCAATCTGAGTTAAATTGCAATTACTGTGAAAATAAGTATATTGTCCATGGCCGATGTACACGCATACAAAGCGCGATACTAATATTTTACCTCATATGTTGCGTTTTGCAACCTGAGTGTAATAAAGAAGTTATCATTATCACTGTGAATAGTAGATCTGTATGTTTCTGTAATACCAGGATTAACAAGTGGAGTAAATTGTGTTGTTGGGCAAGCATACTTATCAGCATTTGATAATTGTTTGAATCTAATCTCCATTTAGGTATCCTAATATTTTGTTATTTTTGTTATATAGTGTTTCAATGAGATTCATGATCATGGTTAATTGAGTCAGGGTTAGAGTCAGCATTGTTGCCAAGCTAGAGGGCTTAAAATTACCAATATTATTACCGCAGTTAGCGCTATTATTACCACTTTTACGGCATGCCTTCTTGTGTTTGCTTATATTGTTTACCATTACTTCTTTCTCGCAATATATACCCTTGCTCTTTCTGTATTTTGATAATTTAGGAGATGCATTGGACACAACTTTTTCTTCAGTTATGGGTATTGACACATTTGGTTTTGGTTCAATTGTGGGTGCAGTTATAAGTACAACCTTAGGTAATGTTTCAGGTATAAGCAAAACATTAGGTATTGGTTTGGTTATGGATAATAATTTCGGCAGTGATTCTTCAGGTATCATTTTAGTGAATATATTAGCTACTTTGTTAGTCAGCATTTCAGCCACTTTTGCAGGTACTATTGCACTTATTCTCTTAGGTATTTTCTCCTCTAGTCTATCCATTTATATCGAGCACGTTATTTTTAATACCACTTAATATCTTGATATATATATTCATACCTCGTTAGGTACAGAGAGGAGTATAGAGATAGTACATATAGCATATTGTCTTATAAACTTGTATATTGTGTAGATAACAAATTAGTATAGACAGAAAGGACACCAATTGATGTATACGTTATCTCTAGAGCCTTTCATATTAATTATAGTTTATCAACTCGTGTAATTAAATTTTATGAATCTAGATATAACAGAATTTATGTAATTGGTATACTTGCTTCAGCTACTAGTCAAAACACCACCATTATTTGTTTTAAATTAAAGGATAGTTGATTCAATGGATGACTAGAGACAGGATAAATCCAATCTGACTAATCATTTTGATTATATACAAATACCTATATATTCTAGAACGGAAACATACAAATCGGAGACCGTAGTTACGATCTTCGACCAACGGAGACTGAAGTCACATCAAGAAACTTGTTTGAAGTTCCAGATCTTTTTGACAAACGATATGTTCTACAGGACCAAGCATATATCCAAAGAAAAAATTCAGTTGAAAATAAAGGTTTGGAATATCTTATTATATTTCGAGCATATATTTTTTGTGTACTTTTCTTTGCTGCAAAGCCCCTACGAAGGTGTACATTCTTTGCTGGCCACAATTGCATAATCACAGTAATACGGCGACGAAGCAGGACGTGTATATATATATATATATATATATATATATATATATATATATATATATATATATATATATATATATATATGTATATGTGTGTGTGTGTGTGTGTGCATATGTATGACTAATCATTTATTTATTTATTTTACGATATCTTTTCTGTTATAAGTACAATTAAGCAATGATTAATATACGTTACTGTATCAATTTAATGAGAGAAATGACAGATAATTCACTATGATGTCTCTCTCTCGAATGACCCTCATTTAAGGTATAGAACAGTGACAAAATGCAGGAAAATAAAATTAAGCTTTCCTCACGGTCTTTCTATTTGATAAAGAATATTTCATCATGCAGATGCAGGAAACGTCAATGAGAAAAAAGTAGAACATGAACTTACAGCTCTCTTCCGACGTTTGGAAGGACAACACAAACAGACCCATGTTTCTCGCTCAGACGCTAAGTTATCACCCCGAAATAGAATACCTTTACATAATAGGGCGGCAACAGGTGAGAACAGATATAGTGAAAGAAACAAAAGTGATGGTGTAATATTATCACGTATAAAGACGGTAAGATAAGATCATATATGAAGATTGTAAGATAACCCAGGATGACAATGATTAATTCAGTTTTATTATAATATATGTATTTAATGTTTTTAAGCATTACATGCCTTCTGAGAATATACCTTAATACCGAATAAATTAACACTTTACATGAAAACTACAAAAATGATACAAATTAATATGTATTATTAAAGGCTTGGGCTATATAGCATGAATATCTTTTCTCATTGCAAATTATACACAGAAGAATCTCGCCAGCTACAGAAATACTACGTCAAGATCGCCGTGCTGATAGAGAAAGGAACATGGGATTTGTATGTGATCTCTTGGCATGAAATCATGGCTATCTATCCTGCTTTCTATATAATTATATTAATAATGTGTTAGCGTAAACAAATACATACTTATATCTATACATCGACCTACAATTATATATTCATCCCTATGTATATGTATATATATATATATATATATATATATATATATATATATATATATATATGCAGAAATGCCTATTTACCCCCAACCCTGCTTGTACTTAATTTTCTCTATCTCTCTCTTTCTCTCTCTCTCTCTCTCTCTCTCTCTCTCTCTCTCTCTCTCTCTATATATATATATATATATATATATATATATATATATATATATATATGTATATATCCTTTGCCAGTTCTGCAAAGCAAAGTTTGTTGAAATGTTTATCCAGAAAACAGGGCAAAGGTGCCTTGATTATGTGCCACAAATTACACATAATAGTTGAGTGTCCATGTATAAACATGGGTCCCATGTTCGAGTCTCCGTTTATATGCGTATACAAAAAATATTTCTGCCCTATCGAATTTTGGCGAATTTCAAGTGCTATTTTAGTTGCGAGTTCGCATTGCAATTGGAAGATATCAGTACTGTTGAACCCACTGTGATACTTTTACTCCTATGATTTCTTTCCTGAGGTTGAGCTCATTTATCAATTTCTAGCGCATATTTTACGTGTCTTTTCCCATACAAAAAGCATACACATGCACTAAACACACACATATATATATAAAATATATATTTCATATTTACTTGCAGATATTCATCGCTGGTAAACTCCTTCAACCCTATAAAAAGAAATTCTAAAGTGAAAAGAAAGATAAGAGAATCTTACTCACACATTATGAATGGTGTAAGTAATGAATTCTTAACTATTGAATACATTAACATTCCTTTAATTTACATACTACATATTTTTGTTTAAAGCAAAATGATAATTTTAAATTGAACGATGCAAGATTCAAAAGGGCATACACAATCTCTATGCCCATTGACTAAATAGGAAAGAGTTTTGAGTTACTTGGATGCATCTCGCTTGACTTAATTAATGTAACAATAGTCGCCAATTTGCGTTATTATATTTGTTCTAGAAGTGGTTACAGTTAAACTTCCCTATAAAGGATCTCGGTAAACGGGTTTCTTTTTCAGCCTGCCACCTCTGTATGACTTGGAAAACAAATTGTTTCCTTAAGACAGTTATAATACTAAGCATACGTTCATATATTGGCCAACTTTATGAAACGGCCAAACGTTTGATAATAATTTTGTCCGATTCAGAGAAATTTCATCTTTCTTTACAAATGTAGAGTTCTTTTGTAGGCCACACGTAGATCATTACGTACATTATATTTGAAATTATCTGAGGATTCTTTTTCCATTTTCATGTTGATATGGTACAATATAAACATTCTGAAATAATTTATTTGTATTTTGTCACAGGTAAATCTGCGCTACAAAGGAATACAAGACAGTAGTATATCAATCAGTATCATCCTTTCTACGTTTATATATTTCAAGGTAAGAAATTGTGTGAACTCGGGATTCGTGCATGTTCTTGAGTGCTTGCGATATAGTGTATGTTTTGTAAGTGGATATGTGATTTAATGTAAATCTTCTATTATAACAAATGTAATATTCTGGTATACAATCAGATTGGGGAGAGCTAATGACGATTCTGAGAACTTTAAGCAGAAGAAGGAACTGTAAAGTACTAGTGTTGATACAAGCAATCGTTCAGATAATTCATAAACAAGTCTATATCATAAAGGAGTTCCTCACTTATGCAATGGAAAATATGGTTCTTCGCTCGAACTAAACATACATGTCCACTGTTCATTACAATTGATAATTCTTCAGTACGGCCCACCTAATTCTGCGTCAATTGACATATTTATCTCATCAACGAACATTAGTATGGCCTTGATGTTTGCATGGCAAAGCTCTAGTGGCAAAGTTTCAAAGTACAATAACTTATCCTTTATTATTCATATAAATCTATGATACAAGTTTAACTGAATAAACGCTAAGTCCTTCTGCCCAGATTTTCAGCCATCTAGAAAATAAAATTGTCCCTTATTTTAAAAAGAGTTGGAGACATATATAATATTCCTAGAAGAGATATAGGTTCCGTCACGACAAAGCTTACATTTCTCATAACACCTTTTATGCAACAATTGTAAGATTAAACTGGCTTTAATACCTGATTGATTTATAGGTGGAACAGTATTCCGTTTTGGTATATATGTTTATAAGTGCGTTATAAACAGAAGGAAAAAAATGTTGAGTAAAAATTTCCAAATAATTCTGACCCCTATAACAGAATAGCAGAGCTAAAACTCTCGTATTGACAATATTTAACCACCTATCTGGGACCTTCGGTCCCAGTGCATTTTCCATTGATACTAAAAGGTGCCAGAGGCACACACCATATTGTCTAATGACGGAAGTATTAATTATTCCAGTCTCTTTTCCTTGGAAAAGTGTTTTCCCTCGCAGCCAGAAAATTACTACATATACTAATCCCTGGTGGATTCAGTATAAATGTTCAAATAGGATTTTACGTACTAACACTTACTTGACTAAAATTACATAGGATATCACGTACTAATACTTACCTGACTAAAATAACATAGGACATTACGTACTAAAATTTACTTGATTAAAATTAAATAGGGATATTACGTACTAATACTTAATGGACAACAATTACATAGGATATTACGTTCTAATACTTAAATGACTAAAATTGCATAGCATATTACGTACTAATACTTAATAGGCTACAATTACATAGGATATTAAGTACTAAAATTTAATTAATGGACTAGAATAACATAGGATATTACGCACTAAAACTTAATGGACTAAAATTACATAGGATATTACGTAATATTACGTACCATACTAAAATTACTAATATTTACTTGACTAAAATTACATAGGATAGTACGCACTAATACGTAATGGACTAAAAGCACATAGGATATTGCGTACTAATTCTTACTTTACTAAAATTGCATAGGATACTACTTTCTAATGTTTCCAGTATAACTTATTACATTGGATATTACGTATTATTACTTACTTGTACAAAATTACATAGGATATTAAGTACTAATATTTCCTGGACTAAAATTACATAGGATACTACTTACTAATATGTATTTCACTAACATTGGTACATTGAATGATAATTCCAGCCCTCTGTGCAAAAATAATCCGGAAATACTCTCATAGTTTGGGGGAATATCTAAAAAACAGAACGATTTTGACACACATTACATAATAAAGTCACAAAATGTAATTTTTGGATATATTGAACCAAAGTCATTATTATTAAAAACAAAACAATTTATATAAAAATGTGTATGTGAAAATGACACCAAGTTTGCACTTATGAAAAAGATGTCTTAAACTGCAGTATGGGATTGCAAAAATCATCGCTGTAAAATGGCAGTTTAGAAGATAGTCTTGGTTTCATTGAACCGTATAAATTAAACTGTATATATATATATATATATATATATATATATATATATATATATATATATATATATATATATACTAAGAACTTTCTTTTCTTTAGATGGAAACAACGTGATTTGTTTTAGTATATGTATATGTACATATTGTCTGAACATAATGAAATGAATGCATATATCTTATGCGGATGTAATAGATGTTTTATTTTTAAAATATAATGTATATACTGAAAAATTCCTTTATGTTTAATTATTGGTATATAAATGTAATATATAATAGCATACTTGCCCATCAGTCTCTCTCGCTGTCTCTCTCTGTCTCTCTGTCTCTCTGTGGCTCTGTGGCTCTTTCTTTTCTGTCTCTCTCTCTCTCTCTCTCTCTCTCTCTCTCTCTCTATATATATATATATATATATATATATATATATATATATATATATATATATATATATATATATATTACATGATTGGCATGTTGGCTGTTCCCTGACTTTCATCTACCCATGTAGTGGGAAAATAAATGGAAAAAGAAATATGCAACGTTTTACCTGTCATCTGTATGTCTAACTTTGTGCGCAATTTAATACTAAATTAGAAAATTAATCGGACAAATACTGTAGCGCTTGCGTTTTTTCCCCTCCATTTTTTGTCTTAGAGGGAAACTGATTTTCAAAAGCTGCTAGATAGTTTACATTTGTTTTCTTTTTACTTTAAGGGGAAACGTGACTTTAAATTGAAGGAGTCTAAGGTGATTGCATCTAACGGAAATAACTATATTAACTCAACTGCCTATATTACGGATCTCTCCTCCTGGGACCAGGACATAGGCAAGAAACATATTCCAAGCTACGACCATGCAATGCTATTTACAAGGTAATTGTGTGTACACTGGGTATAACCCTAACGTTGAGGATACAACGACTACTCGCGGAATATTCCATAATTACTCACGGAATACGTTTCTAAATGATAATCAAATATACATTTTCTGTAATTTCTCATGCAAGCTTAACACTTTGATGAAAAGTTGTATCTCACGGAATACTAAAGGAACTCTTGTGTCTGAAAACTCAATTCCGTGTTGTAAATACTGACTCTTCTTTCCAAGTGCCTATCCACAACATAACAAGTAGCAAACTGTCACAACGCTTTTAAGGTACAGCAAACCTGCAAAGTATATATCTTATAGCTTTTTGGAAGTTGAGTTACTCATTACTAACAATATTGTGATTTTTTGTTTTTTAAATTACGCTAGGAATACGATCAAAAGTCATATTTAAGTTTTATGGCATATTTGGGGGTCTTTAATATTTCCTAATCATAACTAGACTGATGTTATTATCCTTTCACTGAAGTAGACTATAGACATCTGACGTTTTTGTTCGCCTATGCTATGTATAGGTTAACTACAATCACCCCCATAAACTATATGGTCAAATAAACGTCAAACAGACGACTTTCCAATCTTTATGCTACGTTACGATTATGGGTGGTATCATACCAATATTAGTCAGCGCCTTCTATATGGAAACAATGCAATGGCAATGCAGTTAGGATATGTTTCTATATGTTTGTTTGAATGATTAAAATGTTCAATCCACTCTTTGTCTTCCGATATTACTAATAAATAAAATATAAAAATAAGTTGAAAAAGCTGAAAAAATGAATAATAAAATATTGCTGCTCAGGTCAACCTAGTTCGACTGCCTCTACTATATGGAATCTATAATAATGAGTGCATATAGTTTTGGTCTATGACTCTACTTTAAAATTGTGTCAAATAGTAAGTCGCACTTTAGGTTTGGTTCAGATGTCAACAAGATATTAAATGACCTTTGAGTTCAAGGTCAGCGTTGTTGACCATTCTTGAGGAAATTTTCCATTAGAATGACGCATTTAGTATTGCATTCTGGGTTGTAATATCATACGTTTCCTGTTGTGAAATAAGCCATTTGCAAAGATTATATAATACCTTGATAATTATGAGACCATTATAATCATTCCAAGTTTAAATCCTGTGTTAAAAACATATGTTTTTGTGATCACTCTTTGGAATCGTCAGACTTTTTTGGATTTATAGTTGTGATGTAGTCCTGTAATGCCGTAATGCTGTATTGCTGTATACATAATTCGAAAGGAATTATTTATTGGAACATTCATCGGAGTTTCCTAAAGTACTCATTAACCTTTGGATTTAAATATATGACTTTTGGATACCTGTGGACATTTGAGACTACCGATTCATTCGAACATTCATTCATTCGGAACATTCGTTCATTAGGAAGATTAGTTCATTCGGAACATTCATTCACTCGGAACATTCATTCAGAACATTCTATATTTAGGACTTGGGATTAAGACACTTAGGATTTTTTGATTATTTGGATTTTAATTCACATTACTGTAAGTGTCTTTGACTTTCACTTTGATCGTCTAGAAATAAATTGCTTCTTGATTTTTAATTGATTTGTTGGTTTCACTTTCTCTCTGTTATATCTTTATTAGGGGCCCCTGGTGGCCGAGTGGTCTAAGGCAATCGCCTTTACAGATCAATAACATCTCACATATGTCCATGTGGATTCGAGTCTTGGGCTCGGCCAACGTGGGTATGTGAGAAAGCTTGCCAGTAGCTTCCTGTGGGTCGGTGGTTCTTCCCGGGGTCTTCCTCAACCAAATATACTGGACACCATGTATAGCCTACCATGGGCTTAAAAATGGCGTTAAACCCATAACAACCAATCAACATTTTTCTTAGACCATAGATTCGTAACATAAAATGGTGGCTCGTCCGGGATAAATCTGAATTTTTTTAAAGCATATTGGAGTTATTAAAGTTGCATTTTAAAGTCATATTGGTTTTGTTTCAAACTTTTAATTAAGAAATCTTTAGTGAAACCAATAAACATTTACAATGGCATCTATTGTTGATAATTTCATTTCAAATCCTACCCAGGTAGGGTTAGAGTATGTGAGTACTTCCAAATTTCAATACGGCACAACTTTCACAAATCAACATTTGATAAGACTGATTAAAGATACTTATCTCTTTCTACATGCACTTGCTGTCAAAAGAAGGGCATGCTATTTCGGATTGCTACAGGTTGAAAATAAGCAACGGAATAATTACAGAGCGATTCCAAATGGTCTTGTTTCACAGAAGTCAATGTCACGGTCTTGTATTGAAGGCAATACATTTGTGGGTCCGACAAACCCCAGACTGATTCTATTTTGGAGATTTATGAGCCATTCATGTCAGAAGGTTCTATATCACTTATTGGTTATTTTGTCAAACCTATCCCACCTGTATTATTAAGGGACACATGACCTTATCAGAGTCTTTTATCAAATACTTTGCCTTTGTATGAGAAGTCTTCTTTTAGTGAAAGTGTACTTATTATGGGATTAGAGTGCGGCTTTGTAAACTTGTTCTCTCCATTATGCTAATTTAGCATCAGACTTAGTTTCTAGACCTGTGATTGTTGGGATAGTGACTTCTTTACCTATCGTAGGTATCCATTTATTGCTAGGCAATGATCAAGCTATACATAAGGTAGTGGTTAATCTACTTGTAACTGACAAACCTTGTTTGGATCAATCCTATGTGTAAAGTTACATAACCTTTAGTTGTTAATCCACTTGTAACTGATAAGCCTTGTTGGGATCAAAAAGAGACGATCGTATTAAGATTGAAATCCCAGTTTTGTGTATCATATGCGTACAGTTACCAGAACTATGGCAAAGAGCTCTTGAGAATGACGTTGTTTAGGAAATTATTCCTTTAACTGACACATTTATTAGTCAGTCTTAACGAGGTCACTTTTTCATGGTATTGATCAACCAATAGGTATTGATCATAGCGATTCTCTTTTTTACAACCCATTCTCTCCATTTTAATCAGGGTGACAGAAGACAACCATTCATTGTCTAACAGTAACAAAACCAGAGAGCATCTGTTTCTTTCAATGACCTATCAAATTGTCAATCGAAAGGAAATTCTTAGTCTAGCCAATGAAACTTCTTGTGTTGGTCATTTAGGAGTCAATAAGACTGATCAAAAGATCTTGATTCATTTTTGTTGGCCAAAATTTAAAAGTGATGTTTTACTGTAGATCTTGTCATACTTGTCATATGGTGGGAAAACATAATCACAACAGATCAAGGCTCATTTGTTTATTCCTTCAGTTGATGAACCATTTAGTCTGTGTCGATATCTTACCTAAGACCAAGTCAATATTTTTCATGTTTTTATTTTTTTCTCGATGCCTGGTAGTTAAAAGAACTGGTGCCATTCAAGTATATAGAAGTACTATATTGTTTTGTTTTGTGCATATTTTGTGTGATTCAGTTGAGTGTCATTCATAAGACATAGTACTGTGTGATTTTGATTATTACAGTATTACATGCATATTTGATTAATATGTAAAAAAAAAGCTTTATTGCATAAATCTTTGTTTGTATGAGGGGAGGTTTTATGTATATGGAACCTATAAAGTGCGTAAACTTTTGGTCGATGACTGTACTTTAAACTTGTGTCAAATAGTAAGTCGCACTTTAAGTTTGGTTAAGATGTCAACAATGTATTTACTGACCTTTTAGTTCAAGGTCAGAGTTGTTGACCAATCTTGAGGAAAGTTTCCATTATAATAACGCATTTAGTATTGCATTCTGACACGTTTTATGTTGTGAAATAGGCCATTTGCAAAAAGAGTATATAACACTTTGATATACGCATTATAATCATTCCAATTTTAAATCCTGTGTTAAAAACATCTGTTTGTATGATCAGTCTTTTGAATCATCAAACTGTTTGGAATTATAGTTGTGCTGTAGTCTTATAATGCTGTAATGCTGGGCTGTATAGCTGTATACATAATTCGAAAGGAATTATTTATTAGAACATTCATCGGAGTTACCTAAAGTACTCATTAACCTTTGGATTTAAATATATGAAATTTGGATACATGTGGACATTTTCAAAGATGATATGGAATACATTATCGTTTATACATCAGGACCTTACAGACTACCTATTCATTCGGAAGATTCATTCATTCGGAACATTCCTTCATTAGGAAGATTCATTCATTCGGAACATTTATTCACTCGAAACATACATTCATTCAGAACATTTTATATTTAGGATTCGAGCATTCTGGAAGTATTCTGAGCGTATTCCACGTGAAGTCAATGCATTCGCAACGTTAGGAATATGTTCAGCAACTATCACAAGAACTCTCCCATCATTCTTGTCTGTCGCAAGATGGCTTGAGTGCAATGTGAGACTGGTTTTTAGACTGGCTATCTGTTTGAGAAAGCCTGATTCATGAACAGCATTTCTTAAACATAGAACCAAAAGATCGTTAGTCCACAGGTACTCCTTAAGCAATTATTTGTATCTATATATCATTTACACTTGCTTTTCAGTACTGAATTTTCCATTGAGTCCAAATCTAAATAAATAATATGTTAATTGCAAGTATTTTCCAAGATAAACTTAGAAGTTCTTGTCAAGGGTCATAATTAAGACAACAAACATGCGAATGTATGTTGTTCAAAGTCAGATAAACTGCTTTTGAGATATAAGTATATCTTTTTAAACAAACTGGGAAGAAATGAACAATCAGAAACACTAAAACGTAAATAAAATACGTATTTCCTTAATACATACATTTGTGTTATGATAAAACCAAACCAAATTGGATTCATCGTAATAAAACAGAACGTGAATGGATATAGTTGGTGCTTGTAATTGTTCTTAATGCATGTCACTCAGCCATAAGAAATCAGCAGATCACTCAAATGCATATATATATATATATATATATATATATATATATATATATATATATATATGTGTGTGTGTATGTGTGTACATTTAACGAATTATTTTAGCAAATGGAAAAATAAAAGCTACTATCAAATATTTGAAATAAAAAATACTAAAAGGCTCTTATGTAGATATCATCTTATGTAGATATCATGACCTTTTCTGTTCTCATTTTTGTACCGAAAGATACATAATTTATCAGCGTCATGCACGATTCATAGTGACATATTACAAGCTATACAATGGTGTGTATTTTTCATATCTAATACCAAGGCACAAAATGGGCCATCTTTCTCTCATTTATCTGTCAAATAATGTGTTGAAACTGATAATTATGGACCATTGATATGTGCTACAGTTGTAATAGACATTCGTTGGATCAAAGTCAAAGGGCTGTCAATTTCGTGTCAGGTGGGATAGGTTTATTCCTTCTTTAAAACTGTTATAATAATTCCTACCTTTTACAATGGACAATTTTTACTTTTTCACCAGATTTCTTTTTTTTTTTTTGTTTTTTATAAAATCTAGCTATGAATGCCATGGTTTGACTCTAAATGAGGATTATGTATTTTTGCCAGTTTGTCAAAAAGCATATTCTACCAGTACACAGAAAAACATATTGTATTTGTAGGTACAAATTATATGACCGTTACCTAGGAGATCATTCTTCCGGTAATTATACTTTCTCTCTCTCTCTCTCTCTCTCTCTCTCTCTCTCTCTCTCTCTCTCTCAATAAATAATTTGTCATACAAATACTTACTATGCGTAACACATGTCAGTGACAAATTAATTTCTTACTTTGGAGTCATTACAACCGATGGGATGCAACAGTTGCCTCAAAGTATTTGGTAGTAAACCTTTTCAGACAGTAAAACACATACAATCATTAAAGATGTGAAAACTTGAACGGCTGATTTGCACCCAAGCAGTCTCCTACTGATTGCATCGGTTATGTTTTCCAAGTATATGTTCGTTTACAGCTACGAAATGCCATTTAGAAGTCATAATTATCGATATTTGTGAGGATTTTATTTTTGCATAAATACAAAGAGTAACACCTCAATTGACAAACTATTAAATTTACCAGAAAATTATAGTCTGTATTTCACACTTAATATGTATAAGAAAAACATGCCTTACAATACCATATCACATGTCTTCAAACACCACATGGTAAAGTCAGCCAAGACAGATTTCACTTTTGTATATGCTTTCATTCGTTAATTCTATTTGCACTTCAAGTAACAAGATATATATATATATATATATATATATATATATATATATATATATATATATATATATATATATATATATATCTTATAATCAGCGTGGTCGTTTCAAAAGAAAGTCGTTACCAAAAGAAACTGAACTGCAACTTTCACAAATCAAAAAACACTCACCTGAAAATGGTATCTTTATGTACGTTGCTGTCATAAACCGGCAAAATTGCATTGGTTTATGTATATTTGGAACCACCTGACCTAGGTTTAACATACTAGTGGACCATATATGCAGATGGTCGCTAGAGCAAGTATGACGATAACTAGATAGATAGGGACAAACAATTTATGCTGTTGTAAAGAAATGGCCAGTATTTGGAGGTCAAATTGGGACCAAACTATTTGGTCAGATTGCATATGACGTCAGGTTATAAAGGAGCCGGTTTAGATAGGTTTCAATATATGTATGTATGCATGTATATATATATATATATATATATATATATATATATATATATATATATATATATATATATATATATATATATACACACACACACATATATATGTATGTATGTATGGATGTATGTATGGATTTATGTATGTATGTATGTATGTATGTATGTATGTATGTATGTATGTATGTATGTATGTATGTATGTATGTATGTATGTATGTATGTACGGATGCATGTATGTAGTTGCCAATTATTGGATATTTTTCAACATCAAATAGATCTCGGGTTAGTTTCATTTAACTTCTGAACACTATCTTATATTTAATTGTTACTGACAACATTTGTATCAGCTTGTTTGATGCAATATTAGTATAGCTTTGCATTGTAAAGCGTTTTGAACTGAAGAATGTTCGCATGCATCAATCTTCAGCTTTTGCATTTCGATATCACTTCTACCACATATATACAGTGTGTACGTGCTTAGATTAGTTTACATTTTGTGCGTTTTTGATGCTCACTGTACACGTGCAATACTATTTTATTAATATGTCAGGTTAATTTGTCTGTCTGTATGTATGTCCTTGTTTTTGCCTGTCTCTATATATCTCTCCGTTATTTCTAACATTGGCTTTCCAAGTAACATACTGACTGTACAGAATCATATTGATATTATCCTGCGATCCATGCATATCTTTAATACTGTAAGGGAAGGTCATGATCTAAGTTATGAGATGTTTTCTCCGACCCCAATTGACTTCCAATTATGCAAATACATAATATAGCTACACTCATTTACCGTTGTAGTTGTGTTATACTATATTTTGTGTTTCTGTATGGTAGTAACACTTGTACAAGAAGCTTATTTTAGCCAAGCGGTCAGAGCTGAAAACTGTTTCAAGTGTCCTAACCTAGTAGTTCAGGCACTAATTCTGCTTGCTGCTAATTGGTTGACTTATTTTATGAAGTGTGTAATCGGTAGAAAAATCGGTATTTACTGAAGTTATTCTATATAACACTTTTGTATAGGATAATTTTTAATTTATTTTCCTCAGTCGCCAACTTTCACGACGCAGAGAATGTAACCATACCATAACTCTTTCTGCAGTGAAAATAATAAATGGTCGTCCTTGAACGTTGTTAAGTCTATTGCGGTCAAGCGAAAAGATGACAGCCATTTGAATGTGACTCGAAGTTTAGATTGTTGTTAGGAAGTTTGGATGTAATTTGCACATAATTCTGTTTTCATACGTACAATACATATTTAAACAGTGTATATGAGTATTTAGATAAACTTCTAAGCTAATCATGTATTTATCGTGCCATTAAATCCAGTTCCATGGTCACACATACTCGGGCCAACACATATCGCTATTGGCATTGGGTGTTGTCACTATATGTATATTAGTATACCTGTATATGTCGAAGTAATACCTGTGATATTAGCTTTGTGTTTCACATGTTTATATGCTTTGCTTTTGCAATGAATATATTCAAATTCATGTTGAATGTCATTTCATTGAGATCAATAAAATACATTCTTATACATTAAGCACTGCTATTTTACCCGTTCAGATCAGATAATATGTTACGCCTTAAAAGCCTGCAAGAATGTCATTATGATATCTAGTCTTCTTTTGTTTTTGCCTCTCAGGCATTGCTTTTAATATGGATGTATGTGACGTTGGTAGCAGACTTTCAATTGTCCAGGCAGCAGATTATTTTTTTACGTCGATGACAGCAGCACACGAACTTGGACACAAGTAAGTCAACTATTGCCTCCCTATTTGTCTCTCGCATTTAAGTTCACTTGCTTAGCATTTCTGGTGCGCCATATTGAATTCCTGATTTCACACGAGCAACTGCCAGTTGCCGCCAATCCAAGGGCAATTGATTCTTTCGGGTTTCCGGTTTGCTGTATCTCAAGCACTAATCACGTATCATATAAACCATCGAAAATACCTACTATTCTATCAAAGTAAAATACATAAACTTAGATAATCAATTGTCCTATCGTATTTGAGGAAAATGCTCAGCCCACTTGTTCTTGCAGTAGTTTGTATACAATCTTTCTTTTTGTTTTTCTCCGTATGGGAAGATAATATTAATTATCTGAGAACTATGAAATAAGTTGTGCAATGTTGATGAAAATTGGTTGGAGGTATTTAAGTTAAAGCGACTTTACATTGTATATGGTGTATAATATAAGCCACAAAAGTGACCTATTTAGGCTCCCAAGAGATGATTTTACAAATATTACCATCTAGTGATCGCATTACGCTGTCTAAATTCTGGACCATTTTTTTTTCTGAAAAAGAACTATAAGGCATATAGCAGCATAATAGTTTTCAGTATATACATTGCCGAAAAATAAAACTGAATATATTCTTAAATGTGAATATCTGTAACAATATAATGCAGACATTCTAAATTATTTTACTAAATATTCAAGGATGATTTTACTTTGGACAATTACCTATAGATATTGCGTCCTAGTGATAGCATTACGCTGTCTAAATTCAGGTGTTATAATAGTCAATTACCTATGCAAATACTTGTATATTTATTGAGAAGAAAGCTTATTGTTAAATAATATACTAATACTATTTGAAAGGAGTTTAAATATGTTTTCTTGCTGAATGCGCAGATTTTACTAACAGTATATACAAGCTGCACTGTATCTGGTTTATAGTCCTGCATCTTGCCTGCTTGTTATTTCCAGTCTTGGAGCAAGTCACGACGGCGATGTAAATGCAACAGAGTGTAAGTCTGAGGATTTATTTATTATGACAACCGAAGAGCCAAAAGTCCACCCAGACACGCCATTCTCCAGAAACCTCTGGATTTTCTCCAACTGTTCAGTGGAAGCGTTCAAGAGGAATCTAAAGGACAAGTATGTACAATTTATATTGAGACATATAACATTATAAACTTGCATTCGTTTCAGACTTCCTCTGATACGAGTGACTGACTTGACCAGTAATCGCTTGGAAGGAACAAAATTTTACGCACCCACTTTGGGACAGCCTCTGCAATTAAGAAGCAATGTCGAAATAATGAATATAAAGATGTCCTCATGAAAAAGATGCATTTACAGGGATATATGTATGTGTGTATATGCACCAATATTATCCAATATGTATATGCGCGTCTGTCTTTATGTCTGTACGAAAGCATGCAATCATATGTAAGCATGCATGTTAGTGGTTATATAGTTAGATATATGGGAAGAAATGTGTTAGTAGATATATAGGTAGATACATAAGAAGTTAGGTACGTTAGTTTATCAAGTAAGTTATCATATTATTTTATCAAATATATTAATGTATAATACCTCCATGTTGAAATAGGAACCTATATGGACTAAGGAAATTTAGCATTAGTCAATATGAATAACATGATGGTCCGTTTTACAGACAATATTAACATTATCCCAATGGATTAACATTATGGAACTCTATACGTACAAGGGAAATCTTAGGCGACAATTGTTTATGTGTTTAACAATATAGGACCGTATATGGACAAGGGGAAAGGTACTGTGAAAACACTGACATATTTTGAACAACACAGAAAACTACTGACTAACACAAGTACCTACTGACCAACATCTACATCTGCTAATAAATACACCGTCTTACACAGCAGCACCTATATCCACTGATCAACACGCACACTGTCTCGCACATGGGTATGATTTTAAAAAGAGGGATACATTAGAAGTTAAACCACCTATAAACAAAACAAAATTTCCTAATACCTCTATAACAGCTATACATTCCCTACAATTCCAATATAAAAAATAGAAACACATCCCCTACCACCTTTATCACTCATATAACCATAGAGGTGACCTGAAAGGAGAGAAAATGATTAAATTATATACGCATATGCACAGACAAATTACCCACTACTATTATTGGCTATATTATCACGCATGAAAAGGGCATATGGGGTTAACATTTAGCTGTTAAAGACAAACCATATAAAAGGTTAAACACATAAATATATTAAAGCACATATTTTTTTTATTTTTTTTTGGGTGGGGGGTTTGTTGTTGCAAATATGGAGTATTATCTCTGTTTCTGTGACATCTGGGTGGCCATGAAATGGGTCGTTGGTTTGGTATGGTCACTTCGTTTCTTTTTTAGTGACCATAATTCCCATGCTGAGCTCCACAGGCTCCATAGTATATGATTCGTTGATCACTACTTCATGGGTTGATGAAGATGGAGACCGCCAGTGTAAACTTAGGTGGATCTGCCCCCATCTTCCAATCTTCCATATGCTTGATCAAGGCCTGTTCTGATTCTTGGTGCCTCAAGAACTGTTCGACTTCTGTTGAACTATCCCTCACGTTTCATTGACACGTTGTTGCTCTCTATCCCTTTTCTGGCGCTCCCTCGTAAGTTTATCCTAAGCGCATGCCATTTTGATCTTGTGACCGCCCTCCTGAGATGACGTTTGTTCGGAGATCACTCCATTTCCTCCACCCGGATTAGGTGGTGCTCTGTAACAAGCCCATGACTTTACTCTACGTTTCGACGTAGCCATATTGAGTCATTCTTGACGAGTCGAAGGTGGATGGCAAGACTGGTGAACGCAAAGCTTTATACGTTTTAAGCGCGGACATAAAAGAAAACATCCCTAGGTGTTGTACAAAGGAATGATATAATGCAGGTGAGGAAGAATCACGCGGACCTAGATGAAACCGTCATCCTTAGAAAGTAAAAGCAAATATCTACACAAAAAATTAGACAGCGCGTCAAATATTATTTTCTCAAAAATCAAGAACCAACCAACACCATTTGTTTTTAAAATAGCATATGATTTTTAGTGTTCCCCGTGCATAGGTAGCATGCCACGGACTACCTCACAATTCATTATCAGTGTGAGTTACTTTTCAGGGAATAACGGTTAGCACTAACTAATAGTATTATATCCTAATTGTTAACCAATACAGAATTTAATATTGGCTAATATATAGGGAAGAGAACATTCACTTGTTATTACAAACGTTATGTACAGAAAAAATTTATTTCACACATTTGATAATAGTTGCATTATGTTATCATTTTTAATTATTATTTTCTTAACTAATAATCTCCTTAAAAAGCAATAATAATGAAGACACAAAAAGTACTTTCGCAATCTAGAATATTAACATCTTTGAAATTGCTCTACTGTATATATGTGTATACACAACTACTATAAAGTGAACATTACTTACCTTTCTAATATACTCAACAGAAGCTGTTTGTAACTTATAATTATGATTTTTAATTTACAAGGCAAGAACAATTATTAATTTCAGTCGCTCTAATCTATACACTCATATTATTGATATCATTTCAATTGTTATGTTGGCCTGGAAGTATTATCTTTTCATTTTTGATGTAAGCTTTTACACCCTTTATTTTTTCCTTAATGAACAACAATACAGATTTATTTATACAAAGGACATATCTATCTATCTATCTATCTATCTATCTATCTATCTATCTATCTATCTATCTATCTATCTATCTATCTATCTATCTAGCTATCTATCTATCTATCTATCTATCTATCTATCTATCTATCAATCTATGTATCTATACTTATATTTATATATCTATAGATATATTTATCTTCCTATCTATCTTTCTATCTATCTATCTATCTATCTATCTATCTATCTATCTATCTATCTATCTATCTATCTATCTATCTATCTATCTGTCTATCTATCTATCTCTATATCTATATATACATATATATATATATATATATATCGATCTATCTATTTACCTATCTACCTAATCTATATATCCATCTATCACTCTGTATATATATCTATATATCTATATATATATATCTATATATATATATATATATATATATATATATATATACATCTATTTATCTATCTATCGACATATCTATATGTATATATAAGTAAATAAATATATATATATATATATATATATATATATCTATTTACCTACCTACCTAATCTATATATCCATTTATCTCTCTGTATATCTATCTCCTTCCCTCCCTTTCTCTCTCTCGCTATATATATATATATATATATATATATATATATATATATATATATATATATATATTACAATTTATGTTTATATTAGATTGCTAGATCAGGATTGGATGGCTCTGAGCATGCATCTCAAAGTTGTGCATGCATTTTAAACTTAAAGCAGAATTTATCTATATTAATCCATGAACCGTTTTCGTTGGCTAAATCGTTTACATACAGATTTCTCTTTTTCACACAGAGCACCTACATAGCACTATAATTGTCAACTTTAATATTAGGATTCATCCATATTGGCGTTTTGAGAAGGTCCTCTACATTAAATGTATCGCCTAATTCAATATACGCTGCAAATGCATCTGTCCAAAATGTATTCAAAGTATTTCTCAATTCTGTCAAAAAAAGTATGCCGAAAGTAAAACATTTTTCTATATTTGACATTGTAGTTGTTCAAATATCTTTCCGTTTAGGTTCAGAGGTGTTAAGATTTCTCACCCAATTTAGTTTCAAAGAATGCACAAACATATGTATATTTATCATTTTCATAGCTCCTTCGAAATACTCTTTACAGAAAATGTTTTTTTTACTGTATCTTTTCCACCCAACTTATGGAAAAGTGCGTCTGAGTCTTGAATCCTAGTTTTAGGTGGGTTTGGTAAACTTAGAGATATGTGAATAATCTTAGATATAAATTTTCATCAACTACAATTTTTCGACTGGAGGAAGCGATCTTTTTGCAAATCTTAATCTTGCTAAAGTTATGGGAGAAAGTCCATCCAGATATTTGGGCCATTTCCCTCTGAACGTCCGGAATTGCCTGAAACAATCACAGTAGCCAGGAAAAGCCACTATAAACATGCATTTTTATTTGATTTTTGCTTCTAGATGAGCTTGTGATATCCAGAATGGTTTGAGATTGCATAGATGACATATATTGATAGTAACACGGACGGCATCCCTTTCGGTAGTGGAGCAAGGTCGCGCTGTATCACTAATGTCGCTGTGACTAGCATCACTCATGTCCCAGGGTGCATAAAAAAACTCTACATCATTTAACGTTGGGGAGTGAACCTGTGCCACATTGATATGGCTTCATCACTATCGTAGCAAGACAAAGCATCACTCTTGCTGCAAGGATCATCAAATCATCACAAACGTTTTATTTCAACTTTGGGTGGGTTGATACATTACCCACAAGGATCTTTCTATCTTTGAACTCTGTTCTTTTTATATTGAAGGAGGGTACCCGTGTGGTACCTTGTTTTGATTGTAAGGTGGCACAGGGAGGAATAGACGCTAACTTCTTCTTTCAATTTGAGAAACTTTTTAGCGTAGCCGGAAGAAAATACCTAGACTCGAGTCGTAATCCTGTTAGTATTGTACTGCGGAAGGAACATGCTAAATTTCGTATGTATTTAACAATCGGTATCCACAATCGAGAGCATGAAACAGTGCGGCACTCATCCACGTTCCTATCAAGGCGCGCTTTTGGTCACCGTAACAAAGAGGTTTGGGTTGATTACACGTATCAGCACACGTATCTTTTGGTAACAGGAAACAACAGCTTTCCATGGCAATGATAAGTCACCACTTCTCAAAATTTCAGGGTAAGAGATGGAACATTTATACACACCCAAGGGTAAAACAAACACATATGGTGATATTGGACATTTTTTTCTCTTTGTGACTGGTCTTATTCGTGCTATTCGTCCGTCCTCTAAACAAACAGTCGCTTTGATTCAAAGGTTCGATGTCCGCCACGTCATAGTCTTTGACGATGCGTTGAAATTCTGGATCTCTTTTTAAACGTCTATTGTAGTCGTGTTTCCACATTTTCATCATGCTGTGTCATTGACTTTTCATGCTCTAACGTCGTTGGTATGTTTCGTCGTACAAATATTCCATGGTAAACCCGGTCAAAGGGATCTTTCAGCTCTCGGTGAGAATACAACGGGGGGCATCCATGAAATAAACATCAGTGAAAATAGTACCCGATTTGTGGGTTTTTCAAATCCTAGCCATCGACAAAATAAGATTTAATCAATTTTCTCTACAGCCCCTAGCATTTTCTATCAACTTGTCTTGTCTTTGGCACAAGCAATGTAACCAAAAGGTTTTGACTGAATATCGACGGTACGTCGGAGGTGGTACGATGACTAGTTTGTTCTCGTTCTAAAGAATTGTTCAAATGAAATTGTCTATAGTAACCAAATAAAGTTTCAGCGATGCTTGTAACGTTTTGATGACAGCTGCTGTAACGATTTACCTCACTTTCGTCCTAGGTTTCGTCCGTGGGGTCCAAACACCCACTGAGCGAAATCTGAAAGAGTATAGGAATCACGAAATAGCTCTCTTTGTCCACCTGTAATCATGTTACAATTTCAACAGGGATAAAATAAACGTTCCTGAATGCAGTCGATCCAAGCGGGATGAGACACGCAAGAATTGGAACGTGAATCCCAAAGTCCTGATAATATTTAATGTCATTAAAGATAAAATCGAAACTATGGTCCCGTTTCTTTTTCTTCTTCGTACGATTAAATATAATCCATATGGTTTGTTGTCAATGTGACACTAATGATCCAATTCGAAGACTTGACCACAAATACGACATCGTTTGTTTCCCGGTCATACGGGTGGATCTTCAGAATTGGTACGAACATGCTGTCCACAGGTTGAACACTGCCAATAATTCAAAGGCACTTTTCTGTTGTCAAAATGGTTTCATACTATGTCGCTCGTAACACGCTGGACTCATGGATGTTCATCTGCATGTACAGCATTGAATCATCTTTCTCCTTCAGGAACTCAAAATCTGGACGTTAAGCAGCCACGACATCTCTCTCCACAATAAATATGTTGCTCCTGATTGTTATATTCTTGGTTACATTTGCCACTTTAGCATCCGTACCAAAGAAATCCTTTGAAACAGGTAATGGCATGAAAGTGAGTTTGGTAATAATATATGTGAAAATATTTTCAGTTTATAAAATAGGGCTTACAACACAGGAGATCCCCACTAATGACTCGAAGGTAAACTTTCAAAGTATAGCTACTGATGTCTCGGTGGTAGTCGATAAAGTCAGAATCGTTTGGAATTATTTGATTGTGACGCTCTCTTTCTCTTCTCTTCGGTTTTTACGACGAGGGATTCATACATTCTTTTCTGATAGTTCTGTTTTTACTCCTTTCCTTCTGCTCATTCATCATCGTTTTCATTTACTCTTGTTCCTATCTATTTTTCTCATCTTGCTGTGTTTCATCAAAAGTCTGTTTCTCTAATATTGACGTCGTAGAAATGTCCTTTTCCTTTCAAAATCATCATATACTTGCAGTGATGAAGAAGGAGACGAAACTGGAGGTGGTACCAGCAACAATTATTACGACGATAAGAAATTGTAAAAGCCAAATCCTAATCCAAGTTATTAATAATAGCAACAGAAGCAGTAGTAGTCGTACTCTGACTTCGGGTATTATAATTATTTACTGCAAGCGTACCGTAACAAAACGTATTAATTTCAGCCATGTATATTGTAATATATATATATATATATATATATATATATATATATATATATATATATATATATATATAAATCAATCGAAGATGACTTAATGCGTCCACTGCATTCTGACTGGGTGATAGGGAACACGCCCTGACTGGAAATATGTTACATGGGATCTAATTGGTGGAAACTCAAAATCAAGCTCGATCCCGTCCTAGACATATATAATAGATGTGCGTTAGTCCCGTGGATCATCTGTTTTCTTAACACATGTCAAGATGTGGACAAACGTGGAGTCATCTACTATCATTTCCAGCGTCCTGCGTCATCCACACTGCCTCATGTATGTAAAGTCATCGTGGGCCACAACCGAGATCACATACACAGCGGTGTGAAAAAGAAGAGTGCGCAATAAAGGACAAGGGTACCTCCAGAGAGTATTGGAGAAGTTTACTACGAAGAACAGTGAAGCGATGTCAGCAATGGCAGGGCTACTTAGATCTCTAAGAAACAGAGATACTACTTCCTTCTTGCCAAAATAAGTGTTTTATATGTTTGTTTTTTGGTTTGTCTTTGTCTGTGTTTTTGTTTGTAACAGCTAAAACTTAAATCCCCTCTACCCTTTTCATCACTGATAATATATTGAGTGAGTAATATTATATTTTTGTATTTCGAGCATTCCTACTCTTTTCATGGATGATTTGTATGCTTGTCTGTAGGATGTACTAATATTCATACCTTTTCTCACCTTTTATCTCACATCTATGAGTGAGAGGGTTATACCTGTGGTAGGGATTTTAAGGGGGTAATAGGAATATTATATGGGTTCAAGTGGTAGTGGACGAATTTAGTTTGCTTACTCGGGGTTAAATTTTGATTTTATTTCCCTCTTTTTATACCCCAACCTCTGTGTGGGTCAGTGTGGGTTTTGGTAATTATGTATAGCTGCTGGTCAGAAAGACGGTGTATTGATTGGTAGGTGTAGGTGTTGGTCAGTAAGTGTTAGTGTTGGTCAGTAGTTATTTGTTTTAGTCAAGAGGTGTGAGTGACTTTTACATTACCTTTCCCTTTGTTCATATACTGTACAATTTCGCATTACATGTTCCCTTGTCCATATAGAGTTCCACAATATTAATCAAATGGAGTAATGCTAATATTTTTCCGTTTAAAGGTGCATCATGCTATTCCTGTGGCTTAAGTTACATTGTCATTGTCCGTATAGGGACCCATTTGAAAATGGAGGCATTATGTTAAGCGCCCTTGCCCGTATAAGGTCCCATTGGTCAAATACAATCCTCGTGCACTAACTATCGATGTATATATCACAGCAAACAGTCAATATTACTATTTCAGAGAGTGTGTGCGTCATCCAGGTCCTTTCGACAACGAGAAGGAATATAAGGAGCATGTGATGAAACAGCCAGGAGAGGTGTACGATCATGATGAGCAGTGTCGTGTCATTAATGGGCCCACATCTGCCTCCTGTTCGGTATGTGCATTTTGTGGGTGGGTGGGTGTGTACATGTGCGTGTATGTGTGTGTGTGCACATTCCCATCTCCATGAATGAATATATATTATTTAAGCGATGACAACTTGTCAAATGACTTAACTTCGTTTTGCTCTTCGGTTAGAAGAATATCGTGAGAAAGACGATCTACTCAAATTTAAATGATATTTATATGCAAACTTGGCCGTAACAACAGAACGATTTTTATTCTGAACGGAGTTTTATAAGGCCATCTGACGGATATCTTCCGATAACCAGGGCTGACGAACTTCGCTTTTGTACTAGACCAACATGTTGTTCTCTACCACTTGTTATGCTGCACCTGATTTGTTTGCAAACTAGAGCGAATGTAACCATGGTAGGTTGTTTGGAGTTTTAAATTTTAAAAATGTAAGTACGTAATAGCCGAAGTGTACCAGATACTAATTATTTTAGCCATTACCGCTATAAGTGTCTAGGTGTCTGCACTGTACATGGCTGATCTTTGAGCGCCAAACGTATCTGTCCATGGTGTTCGTGCAGCCACGAGCGAGTTTGATGCATCGCCTGATCTGGTTCACAACTGCCTGAGCTGTGGAGTGAGCAACCGATATACTTAAAAGATTCGTGTATCTCAACCTCGCGCCCCTGTGGCGATTTTGCAGACGTGATGGCTTGTTTATTGGTCGTTTGGATTTTGGTCTTACTCCAGCTGAGGTCGAGGGCGAAAAACTTAGCTTCCTCCTACATGATGCCCAGACAGTGCAGTAAGATCTTTGCAACTCAGACAATAGAGCGACGTGGTCGGCACAATCATGGTCTGTACAGATTTTGTCACTTATGATTGTAACCAGCTGTTCGTTACATGCTATTTGTCCCAGTGTCCAGTTCATTGGGAGTTAAACTTCCGGGGCAATGGTACATTCCTGGCGAACGCCATTGTTGATAATAAACCATTGGGAACTTTAACAATCGGCTCTAACACAGCTGATGGTGTCGGTAAAGCTGGCTTTCATTAGGTTCACAAACTTGCAGGGAGTCATATACGATTGAGTAAATGCCAAAGGGCCGCTCTGTTACTGAGTCAAAAGCAGTTTTTAGGTCAACGTACGCAAGTGGTTGGTTAAATTCCTTGCGGGTTTAATCAATGTGTTGAACATAAAGATGCGGTTCATGGTTGACCTTCAAGGTGTAAAGACACGCTATTCTTTCCTGCGCCATTCCAGCAAACGGTATTTTACTCTGGTTAGGAGGCTAGAGGTGTACGTCTTTCCCTACACAGATTATATGGTAATGCTGCTGTAATTACTGCTATCCTGCGTAATGATCTTTTCTTTGTGGAAGGGCAGGATAATACCCATTTTCCAATCATCAAGGATGTTACACATCTCCTACTCAAGGTAAGTATTGATTCAGGAACTAAATGTCTGTACTGCTTGCTATCACTCCAAGGTTACTCAAAGCCTATGCCTTTAAGCCAGTATAATCTGGCTTTTTGTAGTCCAAAACTATAATAACTTCTCAAGCAGATATTAGCAACAGCGATTTATTAAGCAAAGAATACAAACACAACATTTAATCTCTGGTTACTATCAACTCATGATAGTAACTGTACTTTGGTATCATACACAAGAATGTTATTTTAATTGCTTGTGCCTTTCATTAACTGTCACAGTAGGTTGGTGGGTTGGTGGGGGGTGGGGGTAGGTAGGTAGTTAGGTATCTGGTTACCTCAGTATGTCAGCACAATACTAACGATATAGTGTCAATAAAATGTTAATATTTAAATTGTAATAATACTAAAAATGCAAATGTAAAGATAAGAAACTGGAAACAACATACTTTTGTTAGAAATGGAGACCAACATTTCATTGTCAAGGTCACTTTAGTCTGAATTTATGTTTTGCATGATAATGCTTACAATGGATATCGGGGACTAATGAGATATATTTATGGGTGAGATATGTAATTGTTGAGATCATTCGGCTGTTTGTTCTTTCTTTGTAAAAATTGGGCTACATACATGAAATTTCATTTGCCCTGCATTTATTATTAGTTATCCGGGTTTGCTGGGGTATGAAATGATCATTCCCTGGATAATATAGGTTCATCTTATTGTTATTTTTGTTTTGATTATTATTATTATTATTATTATTATTATTATTATTATTAGTAGTAGTAGTAGTAGTAGTAATAGTAGTAGTAGTATTAGTAGTAGTAGTAGTAGTAGTAGTAGTATGAGGAGCAGCACAACCATCATCATCATCATCATCATCATTGTAAACCGCAAGAGACTGGCCAATCTACTGTGTTTGCTTTCCTTTATTTTCTACTCGTCTTTGTATTGATACAGTTAGTTGTAATTCAAAAGAGAAAATATTTGAAGCACTTAAATAAATAAATTAGAACATACTGTCCTAGGAATGAATAAAGACTCAATTTACTAGTTCGTAGCATTATGAAACAAGAGTACACATCATAAACGGTACGTTATTATTGTACCACGCGTTCCACAGTATCATCAACATAATGCCAAACAATTTTCTTTTTTGTGGGTATCTGTGGCCTTTGTCTTTTCTCAGGTATCTGCAGCCTTGATGTTTCAACTTCTGACCTATATATGAGATGCTTATAGTTTTGTTTCTTTCAAGGGCAATTCATGAATCATAAAGAGGTTTGGACAAGGTACTTGGTTCAGAATTGATATCGAGTGGAAACCAACATGCAAAAATGAATAGATATGGAAGGGGCTAGTGGTTAAATAACAACTGTCAATTTAGGAAACGTGCATTATTTAGAGGGAAGAAGGTTTTATATCACTCTCCCATCCCCTAGAAACATGTGACTTTCACTCGTTTGTTTAGCCACAACTATTGATACTTGTAACTTACTACTATTATAAATATAAAAAAGCGAGCTGCCTATTTATAAACAAAGACACGCATATATACTTGATGCAAATTCACAATTCACTGAATCAGACTGAGTTTTTAAAAATAAATCATAATCTAGTTCAATGAGAGCCAAAATGAATTCAATTTATTGTAAAACTAACCGGTTTATCTTCACATGAAAATATCATCTCATCCTCCGCAGAAATCTCCATCCATCCGTAAGTCGTGCCTCCAACTTTAAACTTTCTGTAAGTAAGCATACCAGTACATGTAATACATCTGCTTTCGTCATGCATTTCTTCAAACAGCTTTTCTTAGTAAAGGAGAATGACATAAAGTGAGCTTATGAAATAGACACACAATGATTTATATTTTAGAAAGCTACCTTATGAAGATCTTAATATTACACATTTTTTAAAAATATATTTGTATACTGCTTCTACTGACCGAGTATCATGTTTTGTTTTCGTTTTCTTTATGAAAGACCCTAAAGAAGATGAGCTATTACATTTTTTTTTATCAAAGCAGATATATGTACATGACATGTTTGTATTGATCCCCTGCAGCCAAAAACTATTGATGCAATTTACTAATATTGTAAAGCCATCTCTTACTTAAAGAAACAAATGCATGTATGGATTATTACAAATGTCTAAACACTTTTGTCAACATCTTGTCAATTTTAATAACACACCCCACCCATACCAGCAGTTTATATTTTAAGTAACCTAAAAAATTTGTAACACCAATACATTATGCATTGAGCCAGATTGATTGTTTTGTCAAGAAAATATAATCTAGTTCCTTGAGCGTTATTATGCATCCATTTTTTCTTTCTTAAATATAAAGATCTTACTCGCTTAAAATCACGTGAACATATGCTTGATCTCATCCCCCCCCCCCCCCACCCATCCGATCCCCCGTACAAACTATAACAGATGATCTAAACTATTAGTTTGCATTACTGAGTATATAGGTATATGTAATACATCGGACGGTGTAATTTATTTCATTACTGATTATACATACCGATACATGTAATACGTCAGACTGTCTTGTATTGCATTACTGAGTATTCATACCGGTACATGTAATGTGTCAGACTTTGTAATGTATTGCATTACTGGGTATACATACCGGTACATGTACTACGTCAGACTTCGTCATGTAAGGTATTACTGAGTATACATACCGGTACATGTACTACGTCAGACTTCGTCATGTAAGGTATTACTGGGTATACATACCGGTACATGCTATACGTCAGACTTCGTCATGTAAGGTATTACTGAGTATACATACCGGTACATGTACTACGTCAGACTTCGTCATGTAAGGTATTACTGAGTATACATACCAGTACATGTACTACGTCAGACTTCGTCATGTAAGGTATTACTGGGTATACATACCGGTACATGCTATACGTCAGACTTCGTCATGTAAGGTATTACTGAGTATACATACCGGTACATGTACTACGTCAGACTTCGTCATGTAAGGTATTACTGGGTATACATACCGGTACATGCTATACGTCAGACTTCGTCATGTAAGGTATTACTGAGTATACATACCAGTACATGTACTACGTCAGACTTCGTCATGTAAGGTATTACTGGGTATACATACCGGTACATGCTATACGTCAGACTTCGTCATGTAAGGTATTACTGAGTATACATACCGGTACATGTACTACGTCAGACTTCGTCATGTAAGGTATTACTGGGTATACATACCGGTACATGCTATACGTCAGACTTCGTCATGTAAGGTATTACTGAGTATACATACCAGTACATGTACTACGTCAGACTTCGTCATGTAAGGTATTACTGGGTATACATACCGGTACATGTACTACGTCAGACTTCGTCATGTAAGGTATTACTGAGTATACATACCGGTACATGTACTACGTCAGACTTCGTCATGTAAGGTATTACTGAGTATACATACCGGTACATGCTATACGTCAGACTTTGTCATGTATTTCACTACAGAGTATGCATACCGGTACATGCTATACGCCAGCCTTTGTCATGTATTTCTTCCAACGACTTGCCTTAATAAAGAAGAACGACTTAAAGTGACGTACTGAAATATATACAGTAATTGTATATTTTAATATGTTTAGAATCTGCCTTATGAAGGACTGAATATAAAAAATAAGTTTGAATATATTTACAGTGCCTCCAATACCCCAGGACCAAGTTAGTAGATCAAAAATAGAAATCATGGTCCGCTAACTCTGTCTTATCTACTTTAAAACTGTTTGAACTATTTTAATAAAGAAAAAACCTAGGTGACCAACGAGACCTTCCGTCAGTTTCAATATTAAAATGTTCACCAAGATGAGACCACCCAACATTTTTCCATTTTGTTCTCGAAAACCCGAGGCCACTAACATTTGACATTACATCTTCTTTTAGTTTCAAAAATTCATAGGCTACCTAGCTCATGCATGTGACCATCTGTCATAAAAATACCCTAGGACACAAACAGACCTGTTCACTGGTACGAGGACAATAACATTTCATGTTTTAGAAAAGCAAGCATTGGCAACTAGTAAACTGCTCTAACATACAACCTTTAAAAAAGCCTGAAGCCACTATTTTTTAAACTTTTTGAGACATTTAAAAGGTTATAGAAATTAGTAATATTCGGAAGTTTAGAGGCTTTAAAAGTTTAGTATTAGCTCAGTTATTTAATTAATAAATTTTGCTTAAAACAGTCAAATAAACAGGTCAAGGAATCTTATTTACATTGTATAAACGCATGACATATGTGAAAAGGGGTTTAACACTGCACTGAAAATGAAAGATCCGATTCCATATGAACTAAAAGATACAAAATAAATTAATTTAGAAGAAGCAACTAGACAAAATGAAACATCTTTTATTAATGTTGCTCCATTGTGTGCATAAATCTTATTTTCCAACGATGGAAATAAGGATAGCAAGCTGAGTACTTTCTCGGTATCAAGATTGGAACATGTCATATGCTATAAATATCACAGTTGAACAACGATGAAAAATAATTATAATA
>JAQPZY010001203.1:827500-920000 GCA_029931535.1 Margaritifera margaritifera | reverse complement strand
TCGCACTTAGACATCAATTTTAACGTTTGAGAAAATAAATAAACCTTTGAAAGCTAGATTACCCAGTAAGAAACACACGTACTTCTTGACTTAAGTAAACGAAAACTTTTCGAACAATCAAAATAATATGCATTGGAACATTTCCTGGAGATAAATCGCCCTAAAACCGGGTGCTGTTACAAGCTCCCTTAATCATCCGTTTCGTACCAGGTAGGCACATGATGATTTTAACCTGCACAGCCAACATGGAAATCGTGTACATGCACAGACAGAATCTACGTAAAAATTTATATCCCTAAAAAAAGTCTTGAGAAATTAAAAAAGAAGACTTCCATGCAGATGTCACAGCCAATGACCCGATCTCCAAGTATTAAGTGAGGTATCCATGTTACCTCCACTACGAGACTAATACCCCATTCGGTGAATAATTTGTGGTCTGATTCCTATGTCAAAATGCAATTTTCCAATAATCAGACATATTAAAAACATTTGACTAGTAATATTTGTGCCCAAACAATAGCGTCTCTAAGTCATGCTTTAGTAGTATAGAAAAAATATGTCATGGATCACTTTATATGTTATAATTTATTTGTGGGGGTTTCTGGGCGACTTGAAAATGAAAAACACAGATGACCTATAACGTTGTTTGTAAAACACTTTTTAGACTAAAATCTATATATTTATATGTTAATCCTAACTCTTTCGACCCATTCTTGCTTTGCGGTAGATCTGAAATGTTTTAGCTAAAAGACTAAGTAACCGTTGTCGAAAAATCACACCGTATGTCCTGAGTCCTTCGATATATTTTGTGACCAATTTTGAAGGATTTCTGGTCAATTTTTAAAAATTAAAAAATGCTATAAATCCTGAGGTTGCCTTGAAATATTCATAATAAAAACTCTAGGTCATATAGACTGCCTCGTACCCATTTCACATCAAAGTATATAGTGATAAAAAGCAATGTTTAATCCCTGATTTATTAGTCAGCACATTTACTCGTATTTAAAACTTGTTTATAAATAATTCATGGAATTCATATTTCTAAAGAAAGTAATAAGCACGCTTTACCCTTGTTTCATAACCAATTTTAGTGTATGCTCTACGAGATGAAGATATACTATACAGCTAATGTATATTGTATATACTCGCCATTAAACATTTATGATACTTAAAGTTAAAATTTGATACTAATCAGTCCTAGAACAGATACAGAACAGCGTGGGATATGAAATTTGGCAACATCTATTAAATTTGGCGGCATTTTGTGCAACAGCAGGACGTGGAATAAGTTATAGGAAGTTATATCTTGTAGCTGGGTTCATAACATCAATACGCACATTAAGCATCATTGACAGGTACGATGTTACCTCCACAACTACCACTACTACTGTCAACTCCTTCTTTTAAACTTATTATACAATGTGTTATTGCTATAAAAAGAATTTTTACTATCATACCAATAGCTGTAAAATGTGTAGTAGTTGCTACGCCATTTTTCCGTAGCTTTTAATCTACTATAAACTTTTCTGTAAGTCTGAGATTTTTCTTTTTGTTATTTTCTCTAAACTATTTTCTAAAACTGATAAATGCCCAAATATCGTGTCCTTTAACTTGCAAAATTCGGCAGTTGTTCTTCAATTTTACTTTGTTTTATTCATTTGTTTCTTTTGATTCAATTGATATAAGTTTTGTTGTTTTACGTCCACATGACCCCGCTATTCTCTTGTTACTTAACTTATCAAACATATACATGTCGGTTCTTTCAAGGTATTAATCTAGTAACGCTTGTACTTCTTTACTGGTGTGTCGAATGACTCATCTGTTTTAATTAATTCCAATCATGCAGGCTTTTCTAATATTGTAGATCTTTAATTGTGCGGATCACATATGTTTTCTTCTTTTGTCCAACCTAACCACGACAACAACAAAAAATGCATTTATCTAATTGCATGCAGTGTTAGTTGACAAGGTTTAGTTTCTCTCGACTGCCAAATTTTGAAATTTGAACAACAGCAGCACTACCATTTTCTTTTTAATATAATGTATTGTCAGTAATAATTAAACAAGGCTTTATTTAATTAAATTGTGTTTTGTCTGCTTCTAGCCCATGTTTCATATATTCTTTGTATAGTTAATTGGTTACTTGTGTATTTAATTACTGAGCGGCTTGTGGACGGGAACAAAACCCCTTACTAGATGAATTTTCTCCACTAGCAACTACATCAACTGTTTCATTACCCTTATAGATATCAGAAAATTTGTCATCAAATGTATCATGGAAACCAAGATTATCAAGCTCTTGACCAACGCCTTTTCTAACCACTTTAAAGTATTTACACGGATAAAAAAAAACAACTTGACACGAAATTTGAATTTGAAGAATATGAGCAAGATAATAACGTCAGTACAATAATGTAGGACGGCAAGCATACGTGAGTGACAGCATAGGAAAAGAATACAAACACGAATTAAAAATTAATATAGTATATACAGCGTACATGGAAATAACTGATAAATATGCAACTGACAAGGAGTTGGATAAAATGGATTCAAAGCAACTCAAGAAAACGTACAAAATATTTGTAAATGCCAGATCAGCTAAATATGAAAGTCTCTTTCAGATTTTGTAATATTAGGAATAACATAGTTGATGAGTAACATTTATTCTAATTAATAATTTAAATGCATTACAGAAAGAGGTGAAGGAAGATTAATTTGTAACAAACGGAATCAGATGGTTTAGCGGGATTTCATAATTTAGATTGGAATAATCAATTTTAGCAATAATTGCTAGCTTGACACATTTTAAGCACGTTGATTTTAAGAACGGAAATAAATTAAATCGTGAACGGGGAGAGGACCGGACGAGAGGAGTGTACTTCGCTGGAACTGCTTTGCATCAGTAGCTAGTTACCTGATGGAGTCATTAATTTTAAAAATACTTGAAGATAACTTGACGCAACTTTAAAATCACTTTAAAAACTCGCAATAACTCGAATAACTGTTCACTGACTTTTCATTGAATTTGAAATAAAAGGATTAAGTTGGAGAAACTACAACTGAATACTATTCTAAGGCTCCTAAATCACAAGAGAAGGTATGTTCAGAAAAAAATGTTCCTCGTAGAGCTCAGCTTCGAAGACAACTTGGAAAACGTTATTGATATACAACCATTTAGAGAAAGGAGACAAAGCAGACCTAGCTAAACTTAGTAATGGCTGAAGTATCGCACCACCAGAACAGCTATCCAGTGAAATCAGTATGTAATAAGGTGATCCCATTTCAATAAATTTTGTAGTAGTATAACCGTGTGGACTACTTCACTAAGACTGCTTTGCTGGGTAAAGGTTTTTAATGTGTTTTTTATTTATTTTTAAATGACATTAATATATGCCAAGCGAAACGAACAACATAATTAACACCTCGTTGCAGCATTAAAACCAATTCTTTCAGTAAGTATCATTGTAATCTTGGACAGGATTATGACGATAAAATTGATTCCCAATATAACATTTCTATATAAAAATTGTAAGAAAATATTATTTATATTTCTTTGAGTCAGTTTACAATTGATAATCTAATAGCACATAGGATATTGCTTAACAGAATAATTAGGTAACTAGACAGTAATTGATTTACTGCATAGTTAACGATATTTAAATAGCTGATATTTTACTATATCTTCTCGACGACAATGAAATTAATTTTAGGTGAATGCAAATTAGCGAAATAAAGGCTCAAGAATGTATTATTCAACTAGCTTTTAAGAGGGTTTGGCGCAAAGTTTCTAGGGTTTGTTGCAAAGGCGCTAAAAGACAAGCTATTATCCAATACAGTCATAAAACACAACGAAGCAATAACCTCTGATATAAGTAAGTTGAATAATCTCGATGAAATGGTGATTAAATCAACAATCAGTAACGAAATAAGTCACGATGCATTTAATATGATAATAAGTGAGCACAACAAATGATTCGTCGACAGGATCGCAAAGATGTATTGATGCTACAACGGAAGCCCGAAGAACGATGAAGGCTATTTATCGTGGAAAGATGGAACATTATACATTTCATTACAGATAATTGAATATGTAGTTGATTATCAATACGATAGATTTTATTATATAAACGATCAGAATAAGAACGAGACAATATCAATAGCAGATGGTTTTGACATTTTAGAAATGTACAATAAAATGTTTTAAAGAGAGAAAGATCACTAATAACGACAATGAAAAAGCATATATTCCGAATGCCAGAAACATAACAATACAGTCTTAATAACTCAGATAATGATTGCACTGTGTAAATAACCAGTTACAACTCACAATTACTAGAACTCAATAGTCATTTGTTTATAAAAATAACTACAGAACCAGATATTTTTTTTTCTTTTTTTTGAGAATTCATGACTTGTATATGTTCTTGTTCTACTCAAAAATACAAGGAACTAGTGTAACGGAAGGTACCCTACTTTATACGACTCTCTGATTATAAACATGTATTTAACTGTGATTATATTTCAAACAACGTAAGCTTAGATTCATAGAGAACGATGACAAAGATGATTCACCAATTGAATGAATGATTAAACACTTATTAGTACCTGTATCTTACTTTTGATTTAAACCCAATGTTACAAGAATGGTAATCCTAGATAATCTGTAATTGATTATGTTGCAAATGTGACTTAAAATATGGTCTTAGTATTGGTAGCTATACCCACAGTCAAGTAAAAGATTATAATGTTATGTCAGATGTGTAGCAACGAGTATGTTTAATACGTATAATTCGATATAAAACAAATGTGGGTGTCAGTAAAATATCCATCAATATACAACTTCTCATACATAGTGCATAATCCTGCTTGTTCTGTGGATTTTTCTGTTTGTTTGTTTGGGTTTTTTAATTTATTTTCTATTCTTATTGTTGTGTGTAACGTCTATTCAGCATAGTGTGATTGGACACAATTAAATCTGTAACCGCTATGTAACATATGTGGTGTGGATTCGGAACTTAAACATTTCTAGAAGGTCTTTCGTTTTTGTTTGATTATTCCCATTGAAGTCCATACCACTTGCATGCTCCTGACGGGCAAGAATTTGAAAATTATTAATATACATTTAGTTTCATTTTCTCATCATATTTGTTTGTGTTTTTAGCGACTTACGTTTTATCATTAATCGATTCAAATGCCCAATGTAATACTCGTTATACATGTTTTCGTGTTCACTTCAGTTTTGTTTGTCTCTGTATTTTCGTTTATTATGGTTCTAACTAGATCAAAGTTTCAACTTAATGCCAGTTTTGAATCATCTCTCTTTGTTGTAAACTTGTGTTTTAAACCAGTTCAATCTCTCTAAATAATTTAATCCTATTGTATATTATATCAAAAGTCTTTTGCACCATACCGATGTTAATAAATAAATCTCGATCAAGATAATCTATGCTATCTATTTTAGATTGCTCCAACTTAGCGTGCAGTTTGTTGCAAAATTATTGTTTCGCTTTGATTTTCTCACTTAAATCTGCAATATGCAAACTTCAGTTGTTATCTCGTTCAATTGCTGTGTGTAGGTCTTGAATAGCAATAAATAATACATTGAATACCTCTTTGAACAATTCATGTAATCTAAAAATCTTTTTTTTTTGGTTCTAATTTAGCTGATCTTTTTGTGGATCACAGACTTTGTTAAATTTTTTATTGTCTCTCTGTTAAGCAGTAGTTAAATTATTGCCTAAATCTTTGTCCGTGCCTTGATATATTGTAAACTGTTGTCCTTGAAACTCTGATGCATTTGGGTATTAACACGTATATGTACAATATTTTTATTATCTGTGTCAAAATTGAGTACTCAATATGCTTGATAGCAAATACAGTCATTGAAGAGGCTTAATTAACTGTTAATTGACCTAAAGCAGCATTTTATTCTCAGCTTTTATCTCAATATTTAGCTTAACATATTTTATTTCATACATTTGTAATTGGTGATTACAAGAAGTACGGTATAGAAGGTAAAGGCTTAGAATGAAAGCCAGTGGTTTATCATGTTCTTCTTGTACGATACAAACATTGTAAACATATATACATACATGGTGGACGATATTAAGTTTATTGACAAACAATTACAATTAGTGATCAACCAATGTGAAGAATCGATTGGTTAAACATTAACATTTAGCCATTGTATATGAAGCCAGATGATGAACAACAAGTCAAGGATAATAAAAGAAAAATTAGTTTAAACGAGCAATTGTTACTTAAAATGTGTCAACCATTTTGTAGGACGTTGAGAAAATAAGGGTTAAAGAAAGGGAAGGAACAAAAATACAAAAATAAGCAAATAAATAAAAAGGAACAAAAAGCGAGATTACAAGTGAATAGTACGTCCTTCTAGAGCGAGTCGTTGCGGAGGCGATAGCGAATCATTTGGAAAAATAGGGGAAATTAATGTTTGCAGCTGTTAATGACCCGCATGACAATATGGTACGAGAGATTGAAAGAGTTGGATGCGTTGTTCTTGGTAACAAACGTAAGAAAAAAGAAATGATGTGTACTTTCTACAGATCAACGTCTGCAAAGAGGTCATCCGATTATATTCTTTGTAAATACATGTTGATTATGCGAACTGCAATTTGTTCTAAGTCGGGCATGAATAATTTGAAATTTCCTTCTACCCCAATAAAAGTGTCTGCGAACATGAGTATTGCGAGTATTTAATGTGCTTTTGAAGTTGTTAATATAGTCAATTTGACCAGTCTCGGTAGATAATATATTGCATTCTCGAATGAACGAAGGAACGAGTTATAATAAAGACTAGTTCTAGCTTGTACCAATTGGACATTGTTTACATTATGTAAGTTATGGCGACTAATATCGCTAACGGATGTTGGAATTAGAGATGGGAGATAGGGAGGGCTTGAACCAGTTGTCATTTTATACAATAGTGTAAGTTTATGTTTTTGTCGTCTGGATTCCAGACTTTCCCATCCTATTTCTCGATGTAGCGCTTCAACAGATACAAATTTTGTCGCACCAGTCACAATTCTGGCAGCCTTATTTTGCATTTTTCCGAGTTATATTTTCTCGAGTAATGTTCAATTGTCCCAAAGCATATTTCCATATTGCAGAATACGTCGTATAAAAGCTGTAAATATAATTTATACTGATTTTCTGTCAAGTTGGAATTTGAGTTTACGCATTATATTAATTCGTGACCATGCCTTTTCCTTTATATAGTCTATTTGTTTGTGCCCTGAGCAGTCTTTCGACAGAAATACACGTCCTTAATTCTATGGCTGAGCATATATAGGAGTGGATGGAAAGGTTTATTAATTTTCCTAGAAATTGTCAGAGATTCGGTTTAGAAGGATTGAAAGATACAAGCCAGTTATGTGCCAACTGAGAACTTTTTTCAAGCCAGAGTTGAAGTTACGAGCTTTTTCTACGACTGGAAAGAGACATGTGTCATCTGCAAACAAATTTATATTGGAGTGTATATCATATACAATATCATTTGTATATATCAAAACAGGTAAGTAACCTAAAACGCATCGTTGTGATACGTCAGCTCTAATACACCTCCACTCTGAAAACACGCGTGGAGGTATCAATCTTTGTCTTCTGTTTTTTAGATAGCAGGACAACCATTAGATAAGACTTTATGTGATACCAGTAGATTTCAATTTATGAATGAGTCATGTATGCCACACTCGGTCAAAAGCTATTCTTATGTCGCAAAACACAACTCTGATTTCCTTACCGGCGCCTATTGCTTTACAGAACATATCATAGAGGTTTGTTAATTGGTTAACTGTGGAATCATCCGAAAAAAAGTCAGACTGGAAAGGTGTAAGAATGTTATTTTCACGTAAGTAATTAAATAAGTGTTTAAAATCAGTCTTTCATAAACTTTGCTAATAGTATTGAGAAAGAGATATTGGTCTGTAATTAGATACGTTGGAAGGGTTGCCCTTCTTTAAAATTGGACAAACGTTTGCTTCTTTCCAAGAGTCTGCAAAGGCTGATTCTCTAAGAGATCGGTCAAAAAGTGAACAAAGTGGATTTGAGAGTTCGTTAGCCAGCTCACGCAGAATACGGTTGCTTAGACCATCTGGACCAGACGCCTTACCACGAGGAAGGTTTTTGAGAACATTATGTACTTCGTCAGGCGTTAGTTCTAGAGAACTTAAACTTATATCCGTATATAAAGGTATATCCACAAGGTTAACATTTGTTTCATCTAGTATAGTTTGCCCTATAAAAAATCGTTAAGTAATATAGCTTTGTCAATTTCATCAGTGAGTATCGAACCATTGTGTTGAAGGTATGGAATATAATGTGTATGGCGAGGATTGATGAAAACCTTATGGGCTGACCACCAATCCTTGGATGACATAGAGCATAATTTCAGTTTTTGTGTTAAGTTGTTAGTATGTAGCTGATTTGCTTCTCGAATCACAGAGATTGTTTTGTTCTGCAGTGAACGAAATTTAGTCCAAAGAGATGGTAGGTTATGTTGCATGACTTTTCGATAGGTTATATTACTTTTGCGTATGGACCTTTTGATTGCCGTTGCGATCCATGGAGATTATGACGGTTTAATTTTAACAGTTATGTTTGGAATGCATTGGCCATATATCAAGATTATGTAGTCAGTGATATTTTGTGCTTGTTTGTCAATATTGGCACATTTCAAGCAATCCCAGTCGGTAGTGGATGCTTTATGTCTTAGGAGACTATAGTCGTCCTGCCGTATATCCATATATGCCTCGGAAACAAATTGCGCTTTGGTTTTCTTTAGTTAAGTATCCCATAAATAGGGCAATGATATCTAATATATTAATATGTAATAAAGGATCTCCAACCCAACTGAGAATTAAACTCTCATTATTCACTATAAGTCACAGATCTATCAGCGATGAAGAGTGTTCAGTGAAATGATGGGAAAGCTCGTCACATAGTGATTTCATGTTTTGACCTGGTAGTGGATTTAGCATATTGAAGCATATTGCTAATCCCTGTATGGAATCTTCTATCGTTGACGTATACGCGTTGTTTGCATTTTTAGGTCTATAGAATAAGCCTACAAGATTGTGTCTCTGTCTAAGTAAAAGTTCAATCCATAAGCACTCTAAAGCATTTAGTTCCATATCATGTCGTCTTTGCAAATGAAGTGACTCTCTCATATTTATTATGACACCGTGAGTATCGCCTATGCAATCTTTTCTAACTGGGTTGGGATAAAATTGAAGGGAAAGGTCATCAGAAAAAATGGACTGATTAAGACAAGTTTCTGTGAAGGCCAAAATATCACATTCCTGCAATTCTGCATACATTATATCTAATTTAGGTAACATACTTTGAACATTATAATGCGCGATGGAGAGGCGGTGTGAAAAAGTCAAGTATATTACGAGAAGAAACTGACGAGCTAGATATGTTGAACGAGGAAATGCTAACTGAGGCTGTATAATCTGGTCCAGGATTGAGATAAATGTCAGCGGCTAATACGAGTAAGGTCAACAAACAGGTGGTCAAAACTAGGATAAATATAACGCGCACAAGGAAAAATGTGAAACTGATATTACTCAGACAAGAATTGTTTGCTAGAGTATATCAAGGGTTACCTATCAATTTGATCCTATATGAAATCATTGAAAACTTGCACACTTCAAACATAATAGATGCAGTACTATCATCGCATCTTTGGATCATGAACATAATCAAAACATGAAGCAGTCGTGGAAATTTAAGATTAGGACGATGAAACCTCATGATGGCAACAGGGATGCTTCTACGAGATTTTAAGTAATTGTCATAAGTCGCTGAAGAAACAAGCGAATTGCTACCATGAAGATGCGTCGCACCAAACTCACACTACATAAATATACTTTGTTGAGTGGTACCTGTGTCATCACATATCCGCACGATTTCGCTCCAAAAGGACGAGTAATATGGTCAGGAATACAAGTAATCAGAAGTAAAAAAAAACAAAAGATGCAAAACAAAAATAATAATGACAGTGAAACCATGTCTTGTGAAAGGTCTTTCCAAACGTAAGTGGTGATCGGTGTGTGAGGATTCTTAAACGTTTTCATTAATGTGCATGATAGCGTTGTAGTATAAACTATCTGTCTTGGTGGTTGTAGTTTTGAATTTCAAAGGGATCTTGTAATACCATATCAGATTCAGTAGATGACTGTATAGGTCTATGGTTACTGAATCGTACCAATTGTGAGTGGTAGTTACTTACGCACGCTCTGAAATTGTTACTAGGAGTGATTCTAAGATTGAGTTTTGTTTCTAATATTCAACATCAATACTTTCTTAGTTTTAACTATTTTCAGTCATTCCCTATTTTGACTTATTCATGTACATCTCGAGGTTGCAAAAAACATCTGGAAATTAAACACGCATTATTTCATGGATGCTGTAAAATGTTTCTTTCAAAATTTCACGCAATCATTGTATGCCATTTCTGTTGACAACAATATTTGTAAAAAAGATGTTGTTGTCGATTGGAATCCGTCCATTGTAATAACGATTTCTTGATTTGCAAAGGTTTTACAGTTTCTCTGAATAGAGAAAATATCAATTCTAGGACATGAAAATATATCTTTATCTTTCAAAGATTTTTTCTTATTTCTATTCCATTAGGTTTTTTTTTTTTTTTTTTTAAATTTTTTTATTTTTATTTTTTTTAGCGGGGGGTGGGGTGTTTTGCTACTTTATTTTGTTACTGATTGCGGTATCATTGTACCATATTGTATCCACTGATGGCCAAAATCAACTCCTAATTCATTTTCGTATAATTTTATTGAAGTTTTTGTCCAACATATTGCATGCTACATTTTTTTTACAAGTTATCAAATAAATTACATCTATTTTAATGCAGTAAATGTTATAACATAGAGTACAAAATGAACGTGTAAATATTTTATTGACAACAGTCCTAATAATAACATACAATCTAATGAAGATATTTGCAAAAATATAAACCTTATCTTGGAAAATAATAATTTCATATTTCATTGTATAAATTACATCGAAATAATGAGTACAACAATGAGTAGTCATATGGCTCCTTCATATGCTTCCATTTTCAAGGGTAAATTAGATTTGTTTTTCTTGAAAACGAGAATCTTAATCCTTTTCCTGGGTAAATTAGAAAAAGATTTTCTTGAAAACAAAGAATTGTAATCATACTCTTTGGTTATGATTTTTAGATTACATCTTTATGATCTGGAACCATTCAGAAGAAGAACTACAAAATGTACCAATAATTATTCTTTACGTGACTTTTCTTCAATGTCAATCGATATTGTGCATGTAGAGATGAACAATCTGGTTAAACAAAGTTATTGGATTCATAGGTTAGATATTTTGTATCCCAATGGCCTTACTACTAAGGCAATGTATAAAATTGTATACAATTTTAATAATAAAAATAATATGTTATATATATATATATATATATATATATATATATATATATATATATATATATTTCATCCCGAAAGTGGGGTTACGGGAAGGCAGTCATCTAATTTCAATTTCAAATCAAAAGAGAGATATATATATACATATATATATATATATATATATGTATATATATATATATGTTTATTAACTAATATAATAAATATATATATGTTCAAATTCAGTATATATACTTATTTATTAACCCTATTCATATTTTACTTAGCGGGCAGATATATAAATATTGTGGGCAGATTTGAACTTTGAATACAGAATACGAAATTTTTTAATCATAGCATTCTTCCCACAAGGATGAAATTTATTACCGTTCTGCCCACAGATACAGTGCAGTTATATAAAGTTCAGACTACCGACGACGTGATATTGTGATACCTTAAATGGTCTATAATATATGCAGTCTGAAAAATTTTAATATCACATTTATGGCCACTTATCCATATACAAACAACAAAATTCCATTTTTTTTTTCAATCAACGCGGAGAGAATTGTATAAATTCACCCCGCAAACATATAGACAATCGGAAAGTCCTCGTACTTTTCTACTGTTTGATGGAAAGCATTGTATGATTGTATTCCAAATGTAACAAATTAAGTCGTCATTTTGTTGATATATATGTGCCAGTTTCATGACAACTTCTGCCTATGTTTCATGTTTATTATGAAGATGATGACTTATTTGCTGCTTCTTGATGAAGTCTCGGCTTCTCTTAGACCGATACTATTACGGTACCGCATATATATATATATATATATATATATATATATATATATATATATATATATATATATATATATATTAAAAAACACAATCTGTGTGATGATGGTTGGGGGATATTTTAAATGGGGATCTGACTGCAAACAGTGCAGAGTGGATGCTATATTTTGATGGAACTGAATAATTACCGAACCTTTGGAATGAAATGACCAGGTACCGGTACTTTAATTAACAAATAGGGGAAAAAAAAGCATTTGTACTTCTTCACCCAGCCAATTATTAAGGCCGGTATTTTACTGCGTGTATTGATGACCGCAGAAACTAATTATGGCCTAGGTCGTACCATTATGGAAACATTTAATGACAAATTCAAAAGCCGTCGTTGCTGTGAACACTCAAACGGTAAACGCAGCTGCCCAATCCACGAAATGTAATGCAGTAAAAATCTATCTAATTTTGTGCTGCATTTCAGGGAATACATATCAAGGACTAGAAATATAAGCAGTAACATGTAAATAATTTTTTTGTAATCTAGAAAGGTAGCTTATTATCCGCACGCTTTAAACAAAGCGTCAGGGATACTGTGATACTCTACGTTTGCCTGTCCGTCCGTATATTCATGTGTCAATTACCACATCTTCTCTTAAGGTGGAATTTCACAAAACTTTGTAGCTATGTTGCGCCTGTGGCTTCGGATCCTGGGGTCTTTGGCAGGGGGGAAAAGGTAAAAGGTACAAAATTACAAATTACATTGACAAATATTTTCTGACCAAACTCCATATATGCAGTCAGACAGTAGGAAGACCCATCATATACATGTCGGATTTAATACATATTCCAAACCCCCTCCCCCTTCTATACTCACCCTAACACCAGACAATGACCCACAGGGTGTGAGCCAAGAAGGGGGAGGGGGCTTTTGAATATGTAGTAAAAAGCGTGGGGATTTGCAATGGCGATCCATTGGAGTTGTTCTAGTTCGTAATTATGAGATAGCTAAGCCGTAATTAAACAACATTACATACCTAATTATGAGATACTAATCTCTAATTTTGGAACGAGAATACAATTCCCAGGTGGCAATATATACGGTAATCTTTTATTTGCCACGAAACGTTTATCATTTCCTTTGAATGAGCATATGGCACAAAGTTGTCTTTCCGAAAAATGCTCTTACAGGCGATCTTGAAGCTTTTGACTCAGTATCTTCGAATGACTTTGACCTTTGGACCAGTGTTGTTACTAAAATTGACCGTGTTGCCATGAATTTTCTGCAATTAAAACATTTATATTGCTCTTTGGTAGGGATATTTGCTCATAAAAGTAATTATATTTTCTGCGGATGAAAAGTAAAGCTTAAAAATAGTGACAGGTAAGCATTGCATAATTAAAATTAGTTTTACTCCCCCCCAAAACTTCATTTTGTTGCCACTTCACTTTGAAGTAAGTGGTTTGTGAATTTATATCCTACAAATCTGGAATGTAAATGTTCTCTTATAAAATGTGTGCAATCTGTGGAATCATTTATGAGTATTTTGACGCTCCGATTCGCTTTGTTTACAATCTATTTCATTAGTGATATGGCGGACACTACTGCTACTCACCTAGCGAGCGATATCAGTACAACGGGAAATAATTAGAAAACCTTGTCTATACAGCTGCTATAATTTAAGATATTGTAAGATCTGGATATAGACTGGAAGATGTATACTTTATTTATTGTTGTAAAATAGGCAAGTTTCAACGGAAATGAAAATCTATTGCAAGGTTTGTGACGTATGTTTGTCTAACCACACTGTTGTAACATGTAAATTTTCTTTTATACATAACTTTGTTGTAGCAGGAAGAGGAATCGAGTTAGAGAACAACAACCTACAAAAGTTTTATAAATAACCTAAGCAATATTCCACCTCCAAGAGTACGTTGTTTGGTCAGTTCGTCCGTATCTTTTATCGTTTCTCAGTCAGCAAATAAGATTGCCATTTACAAGAGGAAGCTAAATGACAACAACATTAAATGAAATAATAGATAATGATGAACAGGGTGTTTTCCATATTTAAAACAATCCTTCCAATCAGTAAGTCCAGAATTCGCCCTGACGTGGTTCTTTCGTTTGAATATACTTATCTACATTAAAAAACTATAAACTGCAGCCAATATAGCTTGAGCTTAACAATCTCAATTTAAACGTCAAGACCAAAAATATTTGGGAAACAAATCTGAGTAAATCATACACATAAACACTGACGTCTCATTATGAAACCATATAATCCAAACGACGCAGAAAGAGCACTGTTAAAGTATTTATTTTATTGCTGAAGTAAAGTCTGCTACAGGGAGAAACCTTGATCCTTCGGAGACACTTGGATATTTGTGTATATCCAAGAAAAGTGGGATTTTGCTAGGATCTAACGTGCCCAAAAAAGGTGAGTGGTTTGTATGCTCATTACCTGGAATTGTTTCCACTTCACGTTCTCTCTTGAGAAAGATTGTAAAGTGCTTCAAATCACAGCCAAAACTCCGGTCTGATAGAAATTAAGTATGTTATTATATTGCTTTTGATTTGTGCGAAGTTTTACCAACGGCCATACATTTTTATTTTGTCATATTTGGTTCATTTTACTTATATTTTTTTCTTTCTACTCTGGATAATTTTAGATCTTTTTGCACGTGATCAAGGCTGTCTGATATCACCTCAAAGAGAGGTGCAGCTATTATCGTCCAACAATGGCGGCTTTGATGGATTCTTTGAACTTCAGGTGATATAAAAAATAGCACTAGTTTTTGCATGGTAATTAGTCCATAGGAGAAAATATTTCTCCTTTCAGAAATTTATATGTAAAATTGTTTGATTATTCTCCATTTCTCCCCTTTCATTTACTCTTCTAAATTTATGGTTCTAGCTTCGATTTTATAAAACTGTAATGTTCGACGTTGAGTATGTATTAAACACGTTGGGATCAAATATCACTGAAGCTATTGGTGATGGCTGGATGAAAGTTTTAGCTCTGAACACATTTTACAGCTAATACTTTTAGTGAAAATTTTTAAAGCGTTTCTGCGACTATGATTTCTGACTTTATTTTCAAATAAAATCTATTGCTTTTTTACAAAAGCGTTTTATGCATTTCAGGGCTGAAACTTGACGAATTTGATTACAACTGACCTGTATTTTACATCTTGTGGCATTTTAGGGCATCATATTTACTTTTTTTATTTTTTTTTTGCGAAGTCAATACACTCTACCCTAACAGTCATCCCCTTATTATTGAAATTTGAAGTCATTTTTGAAAGCATTGCTAACGTTCTAAGTTGGGTGATGCCATTGCCACTTCTTTGACATCTGCGTAGATTCAATATCTCATTATGCAGAGCTTCACTGGTTTTTCAAAATCGTTATTTTGTGTGAACATTAAAAACGGTTGATTGAAGTTCCTCAATTAATGAATCAAGGATTGATTGGTGTCGTTGTACTTTTGAAAAAGTTTAATCGTGAGCTCTCCTCAATATGTTGACATTGATTTTCCAAAATGTTTGATTTCCGTACTGAATCCCTTGATTTATAGGTAAATCAACTCCCGTCTACTAAACGAAGTATCGTCCAGATTAACAATGATCAACATCAGATGTGTTTATCACGTGCCATCGTGGTCTCCCGAGCTTATGCAGAGAAAACCGATACACCGGAATGGAAACGATTATGGGAGATTATTAGAAAATCTGACAGGGCGAAACAACGGAGAGAAACAGAACTGTTTTTACAGCAAGCTGGAATTTTCAACGAGACCGTGTGTGGAGTTCCTGAAATGCGTACTAGCCATTCGTTATACGTTAAAAGTTTACCCTCTAGTCGTATGTGGAGATCTCGAGGATCCCATCTTCCAGACGGAGAATACATTCGTCATTTGTCGTATTTGTCGTCAAGTCGCACAGCTGGATCATCAATGTTACATTCAGAGATATGTTAACGAACCCGAGAAAATAATGAACGAGAAAAATAAAAGGGACCATCGTGTCAATTTTGTCTTTTTTTACTTTTAATGTTCTCAAGAGACTGAGCTTAACATTCGTAATATTTTTGTCGCTCATCGCATTTGCCACGACTGTATTCGGGAACCTTTATTTCATCATTGTCGAAATTGTCGCGCGATTCCAGGTGGACGTGAAAAGAAATTTCGTGGATCCCATATTCTTTCTGATTTTGCTCAGTGAGTTTTAGACCCCATGGACGACACCCGGAACGAGGAGGAGATTATCGTTACGGCCACTGTTATCAATACGCTACAGTCACTGCTCACAATTTCTCATGATGCGACGGACAATTTCTTTGGAACATATTTCGGAACCGAATTTCTAAAACTCTCCATGAATGGAGCCAACACCATTCACACGAAAGTAGGAAACATACAATTTAAAGATTACATGAGTTATTTGGCTATGCCTTTGAGTAAAATGCCTAAAACGTTTGGAATGACGGAAATGGCTAAAGGATATTTTCCACACTTCTCCAATACCGAAGAAAATCAACACGTCATGTTCCCGCATTTGCCTGAAGTTCACTACTACGACCCCGACGCTATGTGAACAGAACAACAAGAAGCTTTTACGTTTGGTAGCCAAGCCCACTCTTCAACACCTTTTGATTTTCAAGAAGAGATGCAGAAATATTGTCGGTCCAATGTGGATATTCTACGCCGTTGTTGTGGAAATTTTGACAGTTATTTCTGGATCACGGACGAACTAGCCATTATACCACCTCAATTCGTCAGCTGTCCATATTCAGCTAAAGCAATGCGTTGGTTACATTACTTGTTTGTAATTCAAGAAAAGTGGATACAACATGCTAGAAACGGTGAAGAAAAGAAGATTGGATCTTATTCTGTAGATGGTTGGCATTTAGAAAACCCATAGATGTCCCACGTGTTATATTCAACGAAAACTAAAAATGCCTTTGATATGGTTTAATATGGAAGATTTTCAGAACAAAACTTACCAACGACGTCAGAGTTTGGAATGTAAAGGGTACCAAGTGTTTGAAATGTGTAAACACAACTACAACGGAAGTTTGAAAACAGATGCAGAATTTTGACGCATCGTCGAAGATTACGATGGGGTGAACATGGAACCTTTGAATCCTCACGACAGTTTGCTTGGAGGACAAACCAATGCGACACGCTTGTCTGTTCAAAGCTGACGAATCTCAAGGAGAACAGATCAAATATGTCAATGTGTGTTCGTTGTATCTTTGGATGTGTAAATATGCTTGATTTCTTACGGGTCACTTTTAAAGTTTGATAGAACACATTGACGTCAAACACATTTGCCACTACGAAAGTTTGATCAAATGTAAAGTTCTTACACCAAGGAACTTGTACCACCCCGTGAAGCCTCATCATTGTCACGGAAAACTGATGTTTCCTTTATGTTGTATCGTATCTGTGCTGAAACGTGTAATCAGCAACAACCTTGTCGTCACGATGGCCAAGAACGTGCCTTCATAGGATCGTGAGTGAGTGTCGAATTGTTTCATATTATCGATCGTGGATACCGCTTGTTAAAAGTATACGAAAGATGGCACTTTCCTACCACAGAACAATACCAACAGGACGACAACTTGAATCCCACGTATTTGTTAGGCTACGTCGACGAGTTTCTGAAATCGACACATAAACCGGTGGCTATCCTTCCTGGTGTCACACTCCAGAAGATAAAGATCAATTCAAACTATGGTACAGATCTTTAGAAGGCATCGACTTGAAACACCTGGAACAGAACGAAGGAAGACTACAGTTTGCTAAGTCATGCTGAATTGCTTGTGGGGAAACCTGGCTCAATGTCCGATGTTGCCTATGACCGAATACTTGGTAGATCCAAGTCAATACTTTCAGCTCATCGACAATAAAGGAAAACTCATTAAACATGCGGAATCATACGGGAAGATTTGATCGTGGTGAATTTACGAAGAAGTCATGGAGTTTGTCCCCCCCCCCCCACACACACACATGAGTTTGGGAATGTCATCGTTGCTGCTTACGTGACAGTCACTGCCAGTTTAAAATTGTACTCCGTGCTGGAACCTTTAGGAGACTGCATCCTTTACTTTGACACCGATAGTTGCATCTACATCTTTCGATCTCGAGACTATCGCCCACACATTGAAGACTCACATTTACGAGGATAGACCGACGAATATCCCGAAGAGACTATTTTTAGTTTTGCCTGTGGTGGATCTAACATTACGGCTACCAGCATCGAGATAAGAAAGAACAACTTTATACCAAACGGAAAGTGAAAGGACTCTCATTCGAGTCAAGTGGTGAAGTTTGACGTGCTAAAAGAAGCCTTAAGATCAAAACTTTCGTCTACGAGAAACGAGTGCGACTTCCCGACCGCAACACGGTACCGTACGGGTACAGTCCTTTTCAGCATAAAAATGCTCCAAAACAAAGAAAGGTCATTTTAAGTACAGACGTTCACCGAGAAAGATGAATTCGACACCGAAACCATGGTATGGACTCACTGACTCAAAATTCAATGAAGTCAAGTGAGATGATGTGCCCTGCAACCAGAGTGATGCAGCTCGATCTTGCTCTACTATTGAAAGAAATGAGGTCCGTGTATCCATCTATGGATGTCATTCATGCACTCACAAACCACTCTGGATACCACAAGCTCTTTGAGAACCACACATTCATTTGTCTACAGCCAAAATGCTTCCGCAATAAATGTTGTCAAACTTTACTAATTCTGGGTCACTGAGGACGAAAATGATGCTTAAAATTTTTGATTGGCTCTAGTTTTAAAGATATGATACTGGGTAAGTATATACGACCCTTGACTTGGGAATGGCGGACAATAAGTGGGTTATAAAGGGAAGGGATCTCAATTTAAACCAGAAATGACTAAAATACATCTTTTGACTGGATCTATGAATAAATCTATGACTGGGTTTGGACAGTACTTGCTTTTTAGGCAAAACAATGAATGATGCAATCTGAAGCTGGTATTGCGTCATACATGATATGAATTGCATCATGTTATTCCTAAAAGTCATGGATGATGCAATCATAACTAAGCTTACATCACTCTGCTGAAGAAATTGTCATATATCAGCTCTACCAATCATACAGTGTCGTGCTCTCTTATTTGTCAGTGTTTGATTTTGCAAAGGGACACATTTCTGTTTAGCCAAAGTGAGCAGTGATGCCTGGTACTTGTGTGAACAATGCAGATAACTTCTGCTATGTTTGTGGTGAAATGACTTTTGCATCACAAAAGCGCAGTATAACCACTATGGTAAAGAAAGTCTATCACCTTTATTTTGGCTGCAAAATTGGAGATCAGGACAAGATGTGGGCCCCACACATATGCTGCAACACTTGTGCAACAAATCTTCACCAGTGGTTGAACAGGAAATGGAAATCTATGCCTTTTGCAGTGCCAATGATTTGGAGAGAGCCAACATATCATATCAGCAATTGTTACTTCTGCATGGTGCCTCCAGTTGGAAAAGGTGTGTCAAAGAAGAAAAAGTGGACTGTGCATTATCCAAACATTCCATCAGCTATATGCCCAGTACCCCACGGAGAAGGACTGCCAGTTCCTGATGCACCAGAATCATTCTCACTTGAGTCAGACGAGGAAGAGGATGAAACTTCTAGTCCTGAACCATCAATGTCACATGACCCATATTTTCTCCCATCCTCCTCCTCTGAACCACACCTCATAACACAAGGTGAACTAAATGACCTTGTCAGGGATTTGGAACTACCCAAGAGTAAGGCAGAGCTATTGGGCTCCAGACTACAGCAGTGGAATCTCCTGGCAGGTGATGTTAGAGTTTCCATGTTCCGTGACCGTCAAAAGGATCTTGTCCCATTCTTCTTCATGGAAGGTGATATTGTAGCCTGCAACAAAATCGATGGTGTGATGGCAGCCCTCAACATCGTTCATGATCCAGATGAGTGGAGACTGTTCATTGATTCATCGAAGCCCTCAACATCGTTCATGATCCATATGAGTGGAGACTGTTCATTGATTCATCGAAGACGAGTCTTAAAGCTATTTTGCTGCATAATGGCAGTATTTTGGCATCAAATCCAGTTGGTCATGCAGTCCATATGAAGGAAACCTATGAAAACATGAAACAACTTTTGAGGTACATAAACTATGACCAACATCAGTGGCAGCTTTGTGGCGATTTCAAGGTTCTTGCTCTCTTGCTTAGTCTGCAGACTGGATACACAAAGTACTGCTGTTTTCTCTGCGAATGGGATAGTCGTGCGAGAGATTTCCGCTACATCAAGAGAGATTGGCCACTCCGACAGTCATTGGAGCCTGGGATGAAAATTGTTCAGCATCCACCACTTGTTGAATCAAGGAAGATTTTGTTACCACCCTTGCACATCAAGCTGGGTCTGATGAAGAACTTTGTCAAGGCCATGGACAAAACACAAGCAGCTTTCAAGTACCTCCATGGACAATTTCCCAAGTTAAGTGAAGCTAAGATAAAGGAAGGTGTCTTTGTTGGTCCTCAGGTTCGTGAACTTCTTCGAGATTATGCATTTCACCGTGCACTGCGTGGCAAGGAAAGACGGCATGGAAAGCCTTCCAGTTAGTGGCAACAAATTTTCTCGGAAACAACAAGGCAGACAACTACAGGGAGTTGGTGGAAAACCTCCTCAAGGCATACAAAAGCCTTGGTTGCAACATGTCACTACTAAAGATACATTTTTTGCACTCTCATCTAGATTTTTCCCATCGAACTGCGGAGCAGTGAGCGACGAGCACGGCGAGCGATTTCACCAGGACATTGTAACAATGGAGAAACGCTATCAGGGCAAATGGAACCCATCAATGCTTGCAGACTATTGCTGGACAGTGACGAGATGCTCCATTTAATGAATACAAGAGACAAGTCAAGAAGCGCCGAGTAGACACTGAATAAGGACTAAACTATGTACTTATATATACATAATAGTTTTTTTTACTTTTGTTCAATATATTTTTTATTTATATAACCCTTTTGCTGTTTTTATTCAAGTGTTACATAAACAGGACAGGTGAAATATTATCATGTAAAGCAACCATAAACACATGAAAATACCTAGGTTTACAATTTATGATTAAAAGTCTACTATGTACACAATATACATAGACATAAAATGTAAAAACTTAAATATCTTGGAAACAGTAGCCAATCAGTTGTTTTAATTGTTATATTTGAATTCAGCACATCAAAATCCCTAATAAATAGCACATTTTATCTCTGAAGCAGACGACTTCTAAAAAATTGTAGACCAGTGAAATCAAAGAAGAATACACGTTTCCCATAGCTTTGCCTGTCCATTGTGATTTTGCCAGTCGATTCTAGACGTTCAAAGGAAAATGGCCTAAACATTCGGATGGACATACACTTCTTTCGGACAATGATATCAAATACAGAGTTTCATTTGCGGCGAGAAACTTCATGAATGGGAATATAAAGATGCAGCTTACCTTGAACACGCCAGATAGTCTCCGTGCTGTCAATTCCTTCTCTTGTTCGGTCCAGATTATTATCCTTATGATACTTTAGAAGAAGAGAGAATTGAATTCGTAGTTTACCCCTGAGCTGCACATTTACATTTGCAAAGACTTTGTACAGATTCAAGAGAAACGCAAAGAACCATTTCACTCTTCACTCTGGAATATAGTTATGAACGAAACTTATATGAATGCTATAAAAGATTGAGATTGAAGAAGGCTGTAGTCGGAAGAAGAGTTTGTTTTGTGACAAAAGACATAAGACTCTTCTGCAAACACGTTATAAAACTCTCCATGCCTAATTCCGTGGGAAGAAGTCAATGACACTATTCAAACCTTAGTGGATTACAAAGTACTTTTAAAAGAACTGATTCCACATGATGATACCACTCCTGTGAATTGTTGACGACGTGTGTTAGTGACTGGATTTTTTGGATTTCGTTTACCGGGCGGATTCTCTTTGGCACATTTATCACCAGTTCATGCAAAGACATAGCGACTAAAACGTTGTTTGTGCGGGAGAAACTCGTTGTGTTAAAGAGCTGCTATTAGTGACTAATACGATTTCTCTACTCATGTGTGAAGAAGAAATTCATCGCATTTTATCTACTTTTCATACTTACCAAGAAGTGTGTGTGTGGCTAGTTGGATACACCAACAGATTTATGACTGGAAGGATGCACCTGACTGGAAAAGTCTTGGATTCGACACTTGAAAACAAGAGGTCGCTGACCGTGCGAAAGACACGTGTGAATGATGAAAGAAACAAAACATGAACTTTTTAAAAATGTTAATACTTTTGTGGTACCATGAAATAAAGTATTCAATATGTATACAATGTCTTGTGTTCAATCTGATTGTCTCGGAATTTTTTAAACTACTAGAGAGGTATGGTTTCATCCTCCATTCCAGCTAGGAGGCACTCTATCTTTGCCATCCTTATGGCATGTTGCTTGCTGGACCAAGTGGTACAGGCAATATCAAAATCAAACGTGTGATCAAGCACAAATCACTTTTCTTTTTCGATCATCCTCCACAACGTATCGTGTGGTGGTACAAAGAGTGGCAATCCGCTTACACGTTACTAAAAGACAGTCAAGAAGAATCCATTTCGTTTGTAGAAGGGATTCCACGCAAAGACCACGGGATCTTGTCTGTCTGTAGTCAAACACATCTCGTCGTCTTTTATGACATACTAGGAGAAGACAAAGAAGAAATTAAAACTTTAGTTTACACGTAAAGGACATCATCGTAATGCCAACATTATTTACATTACTCAAAATTTATTTCAACAAAGTAAAACGCATCGCACGATCAATTTCAATGCTCATTATATGGTGTTGTTTAAAGATCAAAGAGACAAATTTCAAGTTAAAATCTTGGCTTAACAGTTGGGAACACCCCGGCTGAATTATGCTTATGACAAGCCCACTGAACTGCCACATGAGAATTTACTGATTGATTTAAAACCTAAGACTCCCGATTATGTAAGATTTCGTACGGATTTGTTTCACGATTGGTGTCAAGCGGGAGGTCCAGTAATTTACACGTCGCATTATTCGTTTTCGTCTGTCTAAAAAATATACAAACACCATTCACTTCTGTCCTCTCTGACAATATTCAACAAGACTTCCTTTTCATCTCATACTCCTGCCAGATTGATTCATGCACTGTGTACCATTAGTCGCAAAATAAAAGCTCAAGTGCGTTTGCATTTGTTAGAAACCAGTCTCAAACAAGTGTTACTATAGTTTACTTTGACAGCACGTCAGTTACTAAAAGGAATTATTCCCATTCCTTATCAAACACAATGCTTTTTTTAAAACCATAAACTAGCTTTGACACAACTGGCCGATCTGAAAATCGATACTGAAACAAAGAAACGAATTATCTTAAAACCAGGTAGAAGTGGATCTCTAGAAGGTGTGATTATTCATTCGATTCTACGATGGGATCCTAATACCTTGCTAAAATGTAAATACTACCCAAAAACCCAAATTCAAAAGACAGACAAAAAAAGAGAAGTAGTGAGTTTACACTCCTCATCAACCTCTGCCAAGAAAAAGAAGAAACTCCCCAAAACTACCCCTTCAAAAAAGAGAGGTACTGCAGCTAGAACGCGCATGTACTCACGAAAACCTCCAAATGTGTCCGTGTCCACTTTGTCTTCTCTTTCTCGTACTCCTCCTCTGTTATTGATGATGACAGCCAAACCTGATTTAAGACAATTGTTTCCCCATCTGATGACAAAATGGAAACCCATCTCTAAAGGGATTTCTATATCTTCTCCTGCTACAGTCAAAAAGATGGCATCCCCAAAGAAAAAAGAAAAGACAGAACATGAGATTTACAAAGTTTACTGGATTTGTCCAAACAAGACCTAGCACGATTTAGTCCGTTCACATCACATCGTCGTCCAGTTGTGCCCAAAGTCAAGTTGGCACTACGTCCAGACAATCAGTGGAGACGGATTCCAGTATAAAAGCAGAAGTGTTGGGCAAGACTCACTTTAGTTCCTCTGAACAAGATGTCTTCCTGTCAACGTTCTCACCATCGTCGACGTCCAAAGATGTCTTCCAAAAGGAGAAAGCAGACTATCCCTTTTATTTAGCTAAACATGGGGATATCTTGTCAGAACTTACCAAAGCCAATGCCCCAATACAAAAACAGATAATTAAATAAGCACGTACAGAAGTCATCGGTACGGTCTGTGAATAATGTTTGAACGCCTTGAAAGGAACGGTTCTTTTGACCAAGATGCAGAAACAGCGAGTCGGACGACATCATCACATTCATCGTCAAATAGTGAAAAAGAAAATTCCAGTCAGTCACAAAAAAGTGCTCGTTCAACAAAGATGATTTCTTCCCATGATGATGGGTCCGTTGTTACAAGTCGCTGCTCCTTTGTTAGGATCGATTGCAATGCTTCTTTTAGGCGGAGTGTTGAGATGAACATTGAAAGGACACCTTTCTGGGAGACATCAATCCTATACCCATGGTCGTTATGGAAGGACGAAAATTAACTTTAGTTCCTTAGAAACGGTGGATGGAACTCCACCGTTGGTACGAGCAACGGATACCACACTTATCTCCTAATCCTAATCTCACAGAGATGTGACACTTACAACAAGAGTTACAGTTGTTGATGGCTCTAACAGATTTGTCAGAAACGGAAAAATCGTAACAGTACGGTCAATGATTGCAAGGTCTTCAAGTGTGAAATTACAAGGATCAGATTATATGGTGCATGGACAATGTTGTGTGTATTTTCTTCTTGAACGCAGTCGTGGATTCCCATTACAACATTTGCTAAGCTGTTTTGAACGTGATTTCTCTAGAAACGATGCAAAATATATATGTGGTTAATGATCATTATGAATATGTTTTCTTTAGCTCAAAAACTCAGAATCGATAGAATAATGACACTTTTTTAAATCATTGGAAGTCCAATCTTACTTCTTAACCTTGTCAACACTGTAAATATGTTCATGTTTAACATTGAACATTGTTGTATTTTTCAGTTGTACATGACATGGGAGGGACTGGCCCTAATCTTTCCTCTTCATTTCTTGGTTGATTTTTAAGTTAGCGGGGCTTATTAAAAACTGTTGATTTAGAAAAATGGTGTTGGTTGGTTTTTGAGACAAAATTATTTGACATACTCTTCTCTTCCCTTTCTCTTTGTCGATCTTTGATTGTTTCTAAGAGGATGTTTTCTTTTACGTCCACGTCTCAATTCTGAGGGATGTTTTCCTTCACATCCACGCTTAAAGCATATCAAGCGGTGCGTTCACCAGTCTTGCCATTCATCCCTGACGCATGAAGAAGAAAATGCGTTCCAGTGTTAACGGAAGACTCCTTGAAGCCACCATCCACTTAGACAAAGTCAATCACTTCCTAGACCGGGTTCAAGAAATGGATCTTTTTCTAAATAGGAGACTGGCAAAAGGAACCCAAATCTACTGCAAAATGTTGAAATAGTTGATCAAAGATGTGATGACCGAAGAAAAAGAAAGAGAGAAGAGTAAGTGGAAGGAATAGAAAAGGCAGAAGGAACAATAGCAAATGTTCCTTCAATGACAACAATACCAACAACAACAGGAGCAACAACCACAACAGGAGCAGGAGTTTCTCATCGCACAAGTGGAGGATCGGAAAAGTGAGGCTAACCAGCCTCACTTTTCCATATCCGTTTCTGTGGACTTATGGAAACAGAGTAAATGGGAAAAGAGATGTGCTGCCTGAGGAGTCCGCCCTGGGATGTGTGACCGTTAATGGAGAGTGTGGCTGAAAAAAAAGCCGTTTTCAGGACCACCCAGTTCTCTCAGGAACAGAGATATTACTCGGTCATTGCCAAAAGTCTATGTTTTCTTTTAATGCTTATATATGTTTGTTTTGTATGTATTTACCTTCAATAGCTAAATCTTTAAAGCCTCCATCCTTCTGTCTTATGTAATAGTATCTCAGTGTGAGTAATGATAGGTTTGTGTCAAAGTGTCACATCACTCCTTTTACTGCGAGTGATGATAGGTTTGTTTAATGTGTCACAGCACACATTTTTTGGTGTTGGTTGGTTTGTAATATTTAACAAATTCTTTGATATACTCTTTTCTTTCTGTCTTTGTGGATCTTTCTTTGACTTTCTAAGGATGATAGTGTCTTTTAGGTCCGCGTGATTCTTCGTGACCTGTATTATATCCTCTCTATGTTGCTAGGAACATGTTTCTTCACGTCCGCTTATCAAACATATAAAGCGTTGCCAGTCTTGCCATTCATTGTCACTCGAGAAGAATGCGAGGCCATATCAATGTTAGAGAGAACAGAGCGTCTCTTGTACCGGATGAAGTACTACTACACCAGCTCAAGGCATCTCCAGAGGGATATGGTCCCTCTTTCTCTCATTTTACTCCGTGTATAATAGTATATAAGTATGTTTGAGTGTATAGTGTGTGTATATCCCTACCACTTTCAGCCCTGATAGTATGTTTGTATATATGTGTAAGCACTTCTACTCTTTTCGTTGCTTAGTAGGTGTTGGTGTTGCTCAGCGGATGAGTGGGTACTAGTCAGTCAATTGGCGTGTTGGTCAGTAGGTGCAACATTACATTTCCCCTTGTCCAAAATATTTTTTAACATGGGCATATTGATTAGTAGGTATAATTTTAACATTACATCTTCTCTTGTCCCCATACGGTCCCATAATATTAAACATATGGAAATTTTTTAACATTATATTTCCCATTGTTTCTATAAATTTTCTCTTTGTCTCTATAGTACCAGCTTATGATAATCCTACGGACGTTTTTAATATTACATTTCCCCATGTCCCCATACAGTCCCATAATTTTAAACCTATATGCTAATGTTAAATTCCCCTTGTCTCCCTACTATCCCATTTCAGAATTTCTACCGTAATGTTAATTCTCATTGTTCAAATATAGTCCCATCTGTTCTCCAAGGATCCCCCTATACTACTGGTAATCCACCATCGGATCAGCCCTGATTGGCTATAGCAGCGAGTCCTTGGGCAAGCACTTTACTCTACTTGCCTCGACATGATATAACCTTGAAAGTGTTGCCGTGCCGTAACCATCATCCAATAAACAAAACAAAACACAAAATAAAACATGCATACACACAGACAGACATACGTACTATTATTATACATAATAATACAGTCAATTTACAACCAATTGTAAATTATGGGTTTACCACATCTACTCATTTCTTATGGTTTTGGAGAAGCTCGGTATAACCAAGGTGTAGGAGATGAACTCATGTTTCTGAATTTTTTTTCCCCCAGAAGATATGTATTGGTATTGACATACAAACCGGGAATGCTGAAATTAATGAATTGATAGATTCATAGTTTACAAACTTATTAAGCTCGATTGTAGTAGAGAATCGTATATAAATTTTATAGAAAACTCATTTTGCAAACTTAGAGGCAGTTATGTGAATGTCAGGGCTGATACGGGATACAGTTATACTACATACCAAGCGATACACAAACAGAACACCACTTTCTATGTGAATGTAGAGCTTTTGAATTGCATCGTAAACTCTACTTCCTTAAATATCTTTTACCTAAATATCTTTATGTACACCGATCATAGGACACATATTTATCTCCTGCGCAATGTATAAGTAAATATACATTGAAATCCATATCAATATATTTATTATACACACTTAAATATTGAAAAAAAATCAGAGTCTTTTAATGTAAACTGTGATGAATAATAATGATACAGCACAGTAATTGTGTATGTATATATTTTTCCATCTCACTCACGGTCTAACTATTGTGTATGTTAAATGCATTATGTAATTTGGTCCCGTAACCTACATTACCGCAATAAAAATCGCATCACTATTATTCATACATAAAGATAGGCAGAAACGCATTCAGATATACAGTCAGTCAGAGATTGATAGACAAGGAAAATGCAGATATATACACATATATCTCTGTGAATATACATATATGTCTGTATGTTATTGGTGGTTTTATTTAAATAATATCTCCCAATTTTATGAACTGAACAAAACTTTATTGAAAAGAAAAATCATACTCAGGCCATACAATTATGGCATACGAGTCAAGTACAATCAAGTTCTATTATATGAATCATCACGGTGTAATGTAAAGAAGAGGGAGAAGATAGAAAACACAAGGAGACAGAAAATCAGAGAGAGAGAGAGAGAAAGAGAGAGAGAGAGGACACGGATTATCAAAATATTACAAGTCCAAGGAGTATCTAAATAAAAGTGAACTATCAATGATTTAAATGAAAACGCTTTTGATGTATTTCACGTAATATATAAAAGAGTTGAGATAGGTTGAAATGTGAAATCAGCATATGTAGCTATCGAGATCTATATTCAGTTTCTAATCCGTTCATAATTTTGCTAACAAATGTACTTAAATTTCAAACTATTATTTTATTTTTATTTTTCATTAAATGTTGATACTTTAAAGTATTCACACGTATGTAATAATATTTCTTAATCAAATTCAGTCTAGCCTTTCTAAAGAATTCACACTCAAGGAGGATAATGGAATTAATCATCCAAAATATTATTTTGACATTTTATACATTTTCTTTCTTTATATGGAATTGTATTCCATCGACCAGTTTCAACAGGTAATTTATGGTTTGACGTCCTAAATTTCGAGATAGATAAGTACGCTTTTTTAGGAAATTCGATTAAATATTCTTCCAATTGGAAATCCGTTTTATAAATTGTAAAATTGTGTCCTTTATACTACAAAAGATAACCAGTCTTGTTTTTCCTGATCTAAGAGGACGGTTTAATATAATTCCCTATGGAACTAATATTATCATTTCTATTATTTAACCATGCATCATATCGTCCTACCCTTTGAAGATTTGTTTTTATATGCATCATCCATTTATGGTCAAAAAGGCATCATTACTATACACCATACTTGACAATTTACTTTCTTTTCCATTGATGTGACATCCAAAAGTTAATCATACGCATGTTTATAGTGATATGTAGTCGATGCAGGCCTGATTCTGTATATAATATATAGACTGGAGTACTTTTTTCGTAAATTTGATATTTTCCTTACAAATTCATTATGGAATATTTCTATTAGATCCATATTTTTATATTCCCATATTTTACTCCGATAGGTTAGTATTGGTATAATGGTATGGGCAAATAATTGTAAATGCGGATCTAAAGGCAAATTGAAGTTTCTTATTTTCTTAAACATAAGTTTAAGAGCCTTACGGAGTTAATCTATAAAATGATTCCTTGCCTTGCAAAATTTCCTGTATTTTGAGAAGAAAATGCCTTAATATTTATAACTAATGATCAACTACTTCTAAACCATAACCATCTAATAAGAATTGTAACTGCTCGACTTTCTTGCTTCAAAAAACATTGTTTTGGTTTTACTATAATTAATTTTTAATGTCTAATCCTTGCAGTATTGTAGAAAACATTTTAAATTCCCTTGGAGTTTAATTTGGTTCTCAGCTAGTATGAGAGTATCATCTGCATAAAGAAGAATCAAAATGTCGAATAACATTGTTACATCATCGCGTGAAAACGTTATTTGAATTCCTGCACTGTAATTATGCCACAAAAATAATTCTAAATCATTAAGAAATAACGAAAGAAGTAAAGGAGAGAGATTTTTCCTTTCTCAAAGACATTATTACAAGCGGAAAAGCTGTTTTTTCTTCACCATTAAACTTAATACAAGATTTTATACCCTGGAACGTGTTATAAATTATCCTAAAAATAATTACATTAATATTGTATTTAATTAACTGTTGCCAAAGACCAACTCTCCAAACTGAATCAAACGCTTTCTGAAGGTCAACAAAATAAACAAAATAATTTCTTTTTCCTTACTATCAGAATGTCAATGAGTCAATGCAAAACAAAAATATGATTAGTAGTTGAGTACTTTTTACTAAATCATGCCTGATTTTTTTTCTAGAATACCAGAATAATTGATACAATGTGTTAATCTTTTGTTCGAGATTGATGTGAAAAAGTTTCCTTAACAACTTAAAATAGTTATTGGACGGCAATTCTCTGGATTAATTTGACTACCAACACATTTGTAAATAGATCTTATAATCCCCTCCAGACAAGCATCTGGTATAATTCCCGAATCAAGAATCAAGTTAAACAGACTTTCATATAGAGGAAACATTGGATTTAAGGTTCTTTTACATACTCATTTAAAATTCCGTCATTAGCAAAAGCTTTACAATTCTTAAGTTTCTTGATACATTAAGTAATTTCATCAGTACTAATGTAGACATTGAGGATTTCATCATCGCCATCATTTATATTAAAATCTACTTCACAATTTTCATTTGCCACTGGGATTGTATTCAAGTTCTTAAAAAAGACTTATGCAGATCTTTAATTTTATGTTCCAGTTCTCATGTTGCGTTTCTGATTTGTTCATGATCTTTATAAGATCTCTTGGTTTCCTGGAATGAAGTTTTCTATGCTTTTTGTTGGTAATATTGTTGTGAATATTGATATTTTTAAAATCATAGTTTTCGTATATAATTAACTTATGTCATTCACTGCCAAACCAATGTCTACTAAATCCAGGATATGTACCAATTTTGCGTCTTGTTCCAATGTTTTGCTTATGCTCTGAAAAAGAATGATAATAGCTCGATGATAAGATTTAAATCACTTTTACTTACTGAAGTAATAATGCGTTTCTGCTTTAATACATGATAATAATTCACTCATATCCCTGGTGTCCATATTGGCGCAAAATTGTTTTTTTTTTCTCCACATCTCAGTGTTTCATAAATGTCTGACCTGGATTAAGTTTTACCGCACCGTTCATAAAAATAGGAAGGGTCAATAAAGAATGACCGTTATTAGAAAGTGAATCTAGATCAATAACTTCGAAAACTTTGATAGGTGTTAGGGCTTCCACGCTCGAAATAGCATAGGCAATCAGAGATACATTACGAAAAGTGCATTTACCCACATCTCTATCTTTGCCACACCTTTCATTAAATAGTAAAAGATTATTACATTTACAAATTTTGTCAAGGAGTTTTCGTCCATGATTATTCAACCATTTATCTTGACTAGCAAGCTTTTGTGATAAATGTTTTGAGTCTAAGAAATAAACTTTGTTAAAATAATCTGTAATTTTATTGTCAAAATCCAGATAATCAGCCAGAAAAGCATCAACATCTATACAGTCATTCTCAATGGATATTCTTGCATTCATATCTCCTAATAAAACACATTGGCGTGTAAAACACACTCGGATGTGATTTCTGCATTAAACATTTCAATTCTATCTTCAGTTAAAAAATTGAATTTTCAGGAGGTAAATAAACAATACCTAAAATGAGCTCTTTGTCATCATTAGCAATTAACTTAGATAATTTTAACCACTATAACCTGGCAAAAAAAAAATCACGTCTGAATCATCAAGTTTGGTTTCAAGCACACAAAATATGTCATAATTTTGAACATGATCACAAAATTCGGGGAAATGCAATGACCTGTTCAATTCCAAAACATGAAAAGATGCAAGTTTAATATCTACCGAATTTTCGACACGAATAATATTCCATTTTTTCTTATTACAAGATGCTTTCACTGTATTGTCAGTTCTATACCTATTCGAATTGGTATCATTTTCTGTATTGTTTGCGTGTGAAACACTGATATGATAAGTCTGATTTTGCTTCGAATTGCATGTTCCGTCCGCGCTCACACCTAGAAGTGGGATTTTCTTTCTTATTGTTATTGTCATCGTTGACACATCTGACCAGGTTTGTGAGAGGCATGTGCATTCGATGGCGATGAGTGATCTGCCGACTCCTTTGTAGGCGTATTAATCGCTCTGGCTTGGATATTGACTGAGTACTTGGGTTGATCATGACTACTGTCAAGGGAAGGATCACACGATTGTGCTGAATCAACCAAAAGCATTGAAGGCGAGCGACACATCGCAAGTTTTGCTGCGTTCATTCACATGTTTGTCTAAATGATGAGTATATATCACTACACTGTACAATAATTTCTGCTTCATTCAAAATCTACATATCTTGTATAACGTCCGTTTCAGAATCGCGCGGCACCAAATAATCATCACGGGTTCTTGTGTTCAACTGTCTGTTTTCTGAAATATCATTGTTATGAGAGATCCTTGACTTTCCCATCACCGTATACCAATCAGCGAACGAATCGGCGATCACTCAACCATTCATGATCAGTCTGAAGGGATACGCAATTGTAAATTTGGCATCCGTATTCGACAACTTCTTCGATGTCATCAAAACTAAACCTTGAGTTTACACAAATGACTATGCTTATGAGTTACAAGACAATGGGACAATGGGAGGGGTGGGTGGGTGTAGTCAATGATTGACGTTCACTTTATCTAGCTATATACCGATGTACCTTGAAACATGTAAAGTCTACAATCGTACATGTAGAATAAACTCGGCCATATGGACCATTTGAGAATTTTTAGAAAGTCTTTAAGTTTTGTTATCTTCAAGCCAAGTGAATACAATGAAACAGTAAATAGCATTTATTTAATTTTTATTAGTTCGAATATTGAATTATTATTGTTGTTAAAAATATCGGTCGATTGTCATTACTTGAAACATGCTGATAACATTAAATGATGTACAATTATCGCAAAGTCATTCTGAATAATGCAACCTTGTTGCTTCGTGAGTATGATTGTAAATTTTATATTTGAAAGTCAGTCTCCAAGGCCTCATTCTGTCGCTCAAGCTGACCATACACATTCCAATGTTACACTTACAATCACTTAGATGCAAGCCGGCCATACAATTTCCTGAATATGCATACACATATATATATACGCTATCAACAGGCCAAATAAATAAGCTATTATGCATCAACTGCAATGACCTCTTATCAATCGAAAAGTGTCTGTGTTTGGAAGAGAAAATCCGATTGGTTAACTCAATCATCATTAAAAGTCATGTTGTGTCAACCTTCTGAGAAAACTTTGCTCGCGCTCGCAATAATCGGTTCAGCAGATTTATGCGTATTCATAAGAAAGGAGGAAATCTTACCGTAGGCAGCCACGTTGAAAAAAGAGCGTAGCGGATTTTCGTCCGCGGCTTACGACGATGACTTAGATGGTGAGTTTTGCATTTAGTGTTTATATTGCTTATACCGAACATTTATCCTTTGTCATCATTTTATAATGGACAATCATGGCATCGATATAATGAATACGTTTTAATTGCCATTGACCACAATGACGAACTACATGCAATGTTCATTTTACACGCAGCATTATCAAATAGTGTTTTAAAGATGCACTAAAAGTGCTTCTTTTTGGGAATTTATTATCATTTCTTTAACCCAACCGATCCCAATATTTATATACACATTCATGCGCTTAAATATTGACGCTCTCAAACTGAAGGACTCTTAAATAATGATAAAAATATAGCATACATAAAAAAGAAGAAAAAAATCTCTAAAAAGGTCATAATTAGCAATATTTGGAATCTCTCTCTCTCTCTCTCTCTCTCTCTCTATATATATATATATATATATATATATATATATATATATATATATATATATATATATATATATATATATATTCGGTCTCGTATACTGCCTGAACCACTGGGATAAAATAGAAAATAGTTTATAATTGTATCTTGTATCGTTGGAATGATTGAATATAAGTATATTGGGGATGTAAGAATAAATCACTATAAATATAATATATATTTCAATTCAATGTAGAAGGTCAAAATCATTAGTTTAGCTTCCTAAATCAAGACTCTTTCAGGTCGAGAGAGATGGTTTAATATAACTTGTAACTTGCACGTAAACATTACTTCAATAGACGTGATAAGTTACCTTAACTTGCATTTTGCGCTGTTCATAGTTGCCTTGGTTTTCAATGTTTCATTAAAACGTAGTGAAATATTTTACATTTTGCATAATTTTGATAATATCCTGCCCTCGAAATGCATATCCTAAAAGAACTTCATGTTTGACCACACAATAATTTTTCAAAAATGTTACAAAAATAGCCAAGAGTTCGCTCTTTCATTATTTCTTTAGACCATAAAATGTTTAAATAAAAGACCTACTTCCATGTGGATCTTTATGATGCAATGAAAATAAACGCATTGTTCCAAATAACCCATAGCAGGCATAATCGTTTCTACGTGTTGCAAAAAGGAAACGACGAGCCCAGCAAAATTTGTATGTAGTTAATTCAAAAATTCGGCTCCTTGAATTCTAAACTCGGAGTACTTCTCGGTTTATTTACTCTTTTGACTAGACGTACAATTACGTAAAATATATATATATCTAAAGGACCGCGCTCGACAGTATAGGAAAACTTCAACAGGAATGTATATGACATTTAAAATAGCGTTAATCAACAGCTTATGCGGTTACCTTAATTCTAATCAAACATATAGGACAATATTGGCTGATACTGGAGGTTGATTACACATATAGGACAATATTGGCTGATACTGGAGGTTGATTACACATGTAGGACAATATTGGCTGATACTGGAGGTTGATTACAAATATAGGACAATATTGCCTGATACTGGAGGTTGATTACAAATATAGGACAATATTGGCTGATACTGGAGGTTGATTACAAATATAGGACAATATTGGCTGATACTGGAGGTTGATTACAAATATAGGACAATATTGGCTGATACTGGAGGTTGATTACAAATATAGGACAATATTGGCTGATACTGGAGGTTGATTACAAATATAGGACAATATTGGCTGATACTGGAGGTTGATTACAAATATAGGACAATATTGACTGATACTGGAGGTTGATTACAAATATAGGACAATATTGACTGATACTGGAGGTTGATTACAAATATAGGACAATATTGGCTGATACTGGAGGTTGATTACCCAGAATCGTATTTAGAAAGTGCATGGAATATGAAAATCCTTGCAGTTTGCTTTCGGGTGATGAGGGTTGTGGTGGTTGTGGGATTTATAATTATTGCAACTTCCAACGTCATTGGTGTGATTTCTTTAGTATCAATGTGACTGAAAGTGTGTTCAGTGTCTCGATAAACTTTGGTAGCATATTAACGACTAGTTGACGGGAAAGTTGTAGAGTCTGCGGAATTAGTCAAAATTAGGTATAAAGGGCACATTACTTTAAGTCAATAAGTAAAACTACTATTTACAAAGATTAAATATTGCTAGACCTTTTTTTTAAAAAAATCCTTCCCCGATTGTGATCTGCACATAGTGACACTGAACATTTGTATACATTCTTCTTTCACTTTGATCTAGTGTCTGCATTTCTTGTACGCCGTGATGGTATAGTTTGATACCGACTCTATAAGGACTTTCGGAAAGTGGGTAGGCCTATTTTGGTCACGAAAAGTTTTAAAAATTGAATTTTTCTTGCCAAAGTCTTCAATTAATTCATTTAGGTCCCCCTCACCGACGTTAAGGAGATGGATACAAATACACTGCAAAGTTGAAAATAGAATTTGTGTTTTGAGGGGGCAACATGTGTGTCTGAATTTAATGTGTATAATATTAACGTGACGTTTGCCAATAGAATTATACGATGGTGGCCCGTTAGTTTGATTAGATAAACTTTAAAAAAAAAATAATAAAAAAACCAAGTTAAACGCATTTTGGATATCGTCAGGGAGAGAATTCAAAGAAAACTCATAAATCTGAAAAAGACGTATAAAAAATCTGAAGTCTGGTAGGATCGGCGTGATGCTTTGAATGTTGCGTTGACAATAATTAGAAACCTCAAATCTCCTTTGTGGAAGAAGATCGCTTAAATAGTTAGGTATTTGATCCTTTATAATCGAAAACATTATGCGTAATCTCTTCTTTATCATTCGTTCTACAATAATTTCCCAAGCAGTTTCAACATAAAAAGACTCTCTTGAACAAAAAATGGGTAGACCTGTAACGATTCGTGCAGCTTCGACTTGGATTCTTCCAATATTTTTTAATCTTCCTTTGAGCAATTATCCCAGACTTCACAAGCATGTTCTAAAATTGGACGTACGAATAGTATATATAGTTTAGTTAGAGTTATTCGGTTAAACTATTTTACGCCGTGCGCAACATAGATAAGTATTTTGATCTGTTCTGAAAAATCTTGCTAGCATGGTTAGTCCATTTAGCATCAGAAGATAATGTTAGTCCAAGGTGTCTATGACTTTTAACAGGAGGCAGATTCATATTATCAAAAGAGGTCTTCAGAAAGGAAAAGTTACCTTGCCTGTTTGCAATTATTAAAATGTAACTTTTCGAAGTATTAAAAGTAACAAGTCATTCTTTTGCACATTCATTAAGTTCTGAGGATTATTGCTTACTAGTATTATCCTTTGTGCTTGTAAAGGATCTGTCGAAGAAGTTCCAAGTTCAAGCATCATCCGCAAATAACCTCGCAAGCGAGTTAAAATTGTCTGCTATATCACTGATATAAGTAAAAAATAGTAAAGGGTTTAACAAGGAACGTTGGGGAACTTCAGCAGTTAGCTGACATTTTCCTGATAATGAATTCTGATAGAAAACTCTCTGACAACGGTTTTTTTAAAAACAGCTTTCCTGCCATGATAGAAGTTTACCAAGAATTCCATATTTTGAAGATTATTAACTATAAACTAATTCTATTATCCATACTCTATCAAAAGCTTCATTTCATTTGAATCAAGAAGAAAACATATTTTATGATAAAGTTTATTTAATTGACGAGTTGTTGAACGACCTGGAAGAATTGGTCTATAATGAGACGATAGTGTCATGTCTCCTTTCTTATAGATCGACATGACGTGCACTAGCTGCTACTGTGCAGGAAACACACATATTTCAAGTGATTTATTAAATAATATCTGCAGGGACACATATATTGCTTCAACTATAAGTTTTAGCAGTTTATGACTAATTTGGTTGGGTCCAGCAACTTTGTTTAGGTCAACACTAGTTATTACATATATAATTTCCTTATGTATGATGATGTTGGAAATAACAGTCTGATTTATAACTTCAAAATGCAGCAATTGTGTTTATGATTATTTTCTAAACGTGAAATAGCAAAAATAAGCATTCAGCAGCTGACACTGTTTTTGTCGCAAAGTTACATGATCGGTCGGTAAGATTAGGATGAGGTAATAGGTTCGATTACTTTGTGGAATGTACTTGTTGTCTTATAATTTCCAATAAAGTCGAGGATTTGAGAATTTCGGGGAAGCCCTATTTTCGTCAAGTTTGAGAAGAAATGTTTCCATACCTGATTTTTTCAAATTCGTAACTCTGTTTCTTTGGTTATTATAATTTTTTTATACTGGTTTTGGAGATTTGGTTCTGATGACATTAGTCCTCAGCATGTCTCATTTTTTCATCTCTTGCTTTCATTCTGATGTAAACCACGGTTTATCAGTAGGCCTAATCGTGACCCTCTTGTTGGGTTACATCTTTTAGCGAGATATAGAAAGGTTGATGTAGAAGTCATTTCGCATGCCTGATAAACAGTGGTACTGTACAGTTGAATCCAATTTTTTGTTTTAACAAGATCGCTTAGCCCATCAAAATTCGCTGCTTTGTAAATCCAAAGATCTATTGTAAAAGTACAACTTACCTTAACATGTGTATCTATAACGACAAAGGTGGCTTCATGATGACTGATAGAAATTTTAATATGAATTACGCCCTATTCAATCACACTCGTGTAGTCCGCATGAATTGCGGGATCCAGAAGGAAGCGTCTAGTCTGGGATATTCGAATCGGTTCAGTAATTGTGTTATAGAGGTTCTATTAAAACGGATAATACATCAGCCACAACAGGTGGTAACACATTTAGGAAATCTGCATTCCAGTCACCAATAAGAACGACATGTGCTGTTTCATCTAATGCTACACTAAGAGTCAACAGTTCATCCGAATGTTCGGGCGGTATATAGTACAAAAAAGTATTTACACGGTTTCATTAAAACTTCAACCCAAATATTTTAATCGATTTGTGATTCAATGTCGGTTCTTTTAACGGCATAATAATGATACCATGCAATAAACCAAGATACCCCCACCATGACTTCATCCATCAGACCAGTACGGTTTACTATATTCGTGGATTTGGGTACTCTCTGTAGTTATGTTGAGGTCTAGGTGAATTTCCGTGAAACAAAGATTCTTCATACCCTCGGCTATGTTGAGAATTTTTATCAATTTATTGTTTATTCTTCGCACATTTAGATGGAAAATAAAAGGAACATTGAAAACAGAGCCTGATGAATAATTTTTGTCAGGATTTGGATCAGGGCTGGTTTCAATATCCTTTCGGCGTGATATCAACCATATGAAAAAACAAATAAAAATAAAACAAATGTTCAGAAAACAACTCAAGAACCTGTTGTTGTATTCTAAATTTGATTGACACTTCTTCCTATTAAGAGAAGAATATATGCCAATATTTATCTAAATGGATTTCATATAATAGTCTAAAAGGTGAATAAAATTTGTGATAAAATACACCGATCTATGCCCTGTAGGGTATTAAATCATTACCCAGGATCAAAAGGAACAAACTGAGTAACTAAGGGCATCAACAGTCCAACAAAATGATTTCTAGCAAAAGAGATGGGCACTGTGACTGTAACAATATTAAAATGTATGCAGGTGAGTTGAGAGAGAGAGAGAGAAAATTAAGGAAAGAGAGGTTTAATATGCATTATTGGACTTGTTATGCGCAGTTGAGAGAGTTACGGTTATTGTTACATTTGCGAGAATTATTTAATTATGCGAATTACACAACGTGTAGGTCGTATATATGTTATACTACACATCGTATACCTCAATACAGCATTACAGTAAAACAACAGTCAGTATTTGTTTCAAATGATTTCAAGTTGGTATTTAAACTGATTTTACAATAACAAGCATTTTGGTTGTATCATAGAAGGATTCTCTTTTTTCTTCTGACTTGTTGGCATTATGCACAGTTAACCAATGGATTTGAACATGTCAATATATATATATATATATATATATATATATATATATATATATATATATAATATAGAATCAATATTTCATAAAAATGATTTGAATCATGTATTTAGGCTTGAATTTAGACTGGTTTTACATCATAAACATTTTGGTTGTATCATAGAAGGATTCTCTTCTTTTCTTCTGACTTGTTGGCATTATGCACAGTTAACCAATGGATTTGAACATGTCAATGTATATATATAAAACTTACAGTGATTTATGATGTGATCTTGTTGATAATAAAATCTACAGTATAGCATAAACCATTACATCAGTGTGTACTATAAGCTGTATTATTTATGCCATGGACAGAAAAGCGGATATATTATTTGTAACAAGAGACCCATGTAGGCCTGAGATCTGCCTGATAACCAATTGTGAGAGAAGTTGGCCAAGAAATCTGGGTCAGTAGAATGCTTTATGAAGAAATTTCTTGTAATGCTGTTGACTGCATATATTATGAAAACAAATGTTTCATGTTTCTCTATTTTTTGTATCTTAACAAATATTTGATGAAACATTAGCATCGTTTGCCCAATATTGAAGGGCCACAATGCCAGGGTACTTTGTGTCAAAGTTGGTCACAAATTTTGTTATGTGATTTTTTGAGATTAAGTTGTTTATATATTTTATATTTTTAGTAACAGTGGACATATTTGATGGGGGATCAGCATCATTTGTATAAATCTGAAAGGACTTTAAGCCAAGATACTTTATATCAAGTTTGGTCAAATTCGGTTGAACTGTTTCTGAGAAGAAGTTATTAAAGTTTTTTTTTCATTTTTAGTAGCAGCAGCCATATTTGCTGGTGGATTGGCATCATTTCTATAAACTTAAAAGTTTTCATGCCTGGATGCTATCTATTAACTTTGGTAAAAATTATATTGAGTGGTTTGTGAGGAATCATTTAAAGGATTGTCTATTTTTAGTAATTGTAACCATATTTGATGATGTATTGGCATTATTTGTGTAAAATTGTAAGGCCTTCATACCAGAATGATTTCTTAGAAATATGATAAAATTCTGCAGAACAGTTTTTGAAAAGAGGCGATTTTAATGTTTTTAAAAAAATATTTTAGCTATGTGGGCATTAGTGGTGTAACAATATATCAGAATATCAGTACGTATCAGTAAGCTACCATATCACAATTCGTATTGCCAAAAATTCTTCTGCATCAATATTTTAATCCTGTCTATTATTAAGACTGGTTTTAGAACTAATTTTGTTTTCACTGAAAATATTACTTGATATTATAAAAGAGCACAACCAAAACCTGTCAAATGTGTGGTTTAGTAATGACTGATGATCAATCACTGTGGAATAAGCCTGAACCATCTTATACTCAATAAGCAGGCAAAAAGCAAAAAGTCTGAACTCACTTTGGCTTTAAATACCAGGCAGATTGTGAAATTAATAATTGTGAGCAGTATACCATAAATACTTCAATAGCATGAGCTATTCTGAAGGGACTACTAGTAATCTCACCACACACATGCCAACAACATCTGTAAAAGTTGGTCTTTATTTATCTTTCAGATGCAAACTATCATCTCTTACCTGGGCACACACACAATCCCTCTCATTTTTTCCCAAAATAAGCAGAAACACAGCGGGCAGAATAGGTTATTTATTATAATAAAAACTTACAGGCTCTGCAAAAAATGCTAACAGTTGGTATCACATGGGTTTTCAAAATGGTCAACTTATTGATACATATTGTAATACAATAATTTATATAAGCAACATATCACAATATGATTTCAGTTGGAAATACTCACCCCAAGTGGCCATATCTGATGGCAGATCAACATAATTTTAACAAGTTTGAAAGAACTTTATGTCATGATGGTTCTATCAAATTTGGTCAAGTTCTATTTAGTGGTTTTTGAGAAGTCATTTAAAGGTTTTTCTGTATTTTGTAATTAGTAGCTATATTTGAAGGCAAATATGCATCATTTGTATAAAATTGCCAAAATGCTTTCTGCAAATTTGGTCAAATTCTATTCAGACATATTTAAGAAATCATTTAAAGATTTTTCTGTTTTAGTATCAGTGACCAAATCTGATAGCAGATCGGCATCATTTGTATAAAACTGAAAGCCCTATATACCATGAAGCTCTCTGTCAAATTTGGTCAAATCCTGTTGAGTGGTTTTTGATACAGATATTCCAATCCAGCTATCATTAGCAGGTCTAAAAATTCAGAACAGACAATCACAACCCATGTTCAATTAAAATACTGTGAAAGTAATGTTTATTTGTAGGGAACCACAATTTAAAAATATGTTAAAACCCATGAAAATTAATTTTTTTACTCAGCAATGATAAATAAAGACCCTTGCAAAAAATGAATCCACCCTAAAGGCTTTCTGACATAATTTCAACTGTTCATTTAAATTTCTGAGCATTTTAAAGTAAAATATTCAAACTTCATACATACAGTATACCAGAGTGTAATCAATGATTACATAGCACACCTCTAAGAAGTGTTCAGTAGTCTCCAGTAACCACTGTAAACATTAATTATCATGCAGAAAATAAATTCAGACTGAAGTTATTCTGACATCGAAATGTCGGCCCCTGTGACAAGACATAAAAGACATAAAACAATAAAAAAGACTCTATAGATAACAAAAGTACCCTGATGGGTCTGATGCTCTACTGGCTGAAAAGAATTTCAAAGAATACAAGGTAAGTCCATTTGTTCTGTCCTTTTATTCTTTTTAACTGTTAAGTATTGAAACAATCTCTGATACTCTTGAATTTCAATGAATATAAGGTAAGTCCATTTGTTCTGTCCTTTTATTCTTTTTAACTGTTAAGTATTGAAACAATCTCTGATACTCTTGAATTTCAATGAATATAAGGTAAGTCCATTTGTTCTGTCCTTGTATTCTTTTTAACTGTTAAGTATTGAAACAATCTCTGCTTGGACTTATGTGGATGTACTTTGTTAATTTCTTCAAAGATCATTCTTGGACTTAGTGAATTCATTCACGGATATTTCTGGATAATTACGCTGTTATATGGATTTTTTTTCTATATCATTTCTGTGTCGTGTTAATTCCTTCAAGGAGCATTATTGGACTTAGTGAATTCATTCACGGATATTTCTGGACAATTACGCTGTGATATGAATTTTGTTTTCTATATCATTTCTGTGTCGTGTTAATTCCTTCAAGGAGCATTATTGGACTTAGTGAATTCATTCACGGATATTTCTGGACAATTACGCTGTGATATGAATTTTGTTTTCTATATCATTTCTCTATCGTGTTAATTTCTTCAAAGATCATTTTTGGACTTAGTGAATTCATTCACGGATATTTATGGACAATTACCCTGTTGTATGCAGCTGGACTTTGATATGGAACCATTTCTACTTGCAGTGGGTAAGTCAGATTTACTTACTGTATAATATAGTAATAATAATAGGTATATCACCCTCTGCAAAATGTATAAGTCCACAACCCGGAAAGATGTTGTCTACAGTAGTAATTTTATCTTTAGCGACTGTATGCAAATTTTTAAAGTAAAGAAGAATAAAATAAATACATTATGAATGAAGGAATAATTCTGTATTGTAAATCCCGGTAGAACTTTCGAAGTGTGGTATAATCTCTTCACGGTATAAATTACTAACTTTGTTATTTTCGATTGTTACTAACGTTATTGGTGCAGATAGTCTTATTATTATTTAAAACATGTAAATGGATATTTTATTTTTAAAAATAAAAAAAACTACGACTTATGTGACTTATTTGTTTGTATTAAATAATACCGGAATAAAGCTTTTTTGACTGATAGCTAATTATTATCACCATTCTAATATTATTATTACAGCCGTCAGTTTTAGAACATTTTCTAGGTCCAAAACATGCACGGCTATAATAATAATATCATAGGAATAGTCGATAGCTATCATTAAATCGTTGAAAATTTTCGAAGTACAAAACCGGGTAGCTATGAAGCTTTATTACGATAGTATTTCATATGAAATAATAAGTCACATAAATCTTAAAGTTTATCGGATGTTTGAGAATAAAATATCGATTTATATGTTCTAAATAGTATTAAAGCGAAATGAGGGATTAACTTTTTGTAAAAATGGAAAATAAAAATATTAGTAATTTGTACTGTGATGGGGTTATACCACATGCCGGATGTTCTACCTGTAATTATAAGGGTTTTTACCTATTCAAGGGGAGGTAACATAGTATTAGTTCCCCCTGCAATAATTTCAGCGCGTATCGGTATTGAACTACCTGTATTGTCAATATGTCACAGCTAAGTAGGTACTTGTCAAGGGGAGGTAACATGTTATTAGATTTGGACTTAGAAAATTTTCAAGCGATTCCATAATAGGTAGGTAATATTACTATTTCAATAATATCACAGCCGTGGAGGTTTTTGTTTTAGAATATTTTCAAGCGATGACATGATAGATATCTAATGTTACTAGTATATCCGTGCTGATTTTGGACTTAGAAAATTTCCAAGCGAGTCAATGATATCTAGGTAATATAACTCGGATATTAGTATTATAACCGTGCTAATTTTTGACTTAAACAAAAAAGTATTTAAATAGATACGATGTGCTAGTTGGTATTATCATACGCGCAATTGAGACACCTACATCAGGGTGTGTTGGATTCAAAAATATATACATATTTAGTGAAACTATTGACAAAAAATACAGGGGCGATTTTGGTTATATGTGAAGCCCGCTGTCGGGCTTAGTCAGATAGTCCTCATAGGAGTACTTAAATAGATAGGATGTGTTAGTTGGTATCATTATACGCGCAATTACAAGACCTTCCCGTGGGTGGGTTGCGATATTAAATCTAAATACATTTAGTGACAATATTGTCAAAAAAGCAGTGAAAGAATTGCTCCGCTATATGAATCTCGGAAATGTCGGGAAAAGTCGACATTTCCGAGATTGTGTGAAGCCCGGGAACTTGTGGGGCATTATAGTAGTATGGTATAGTATTATAGCCGTTCTAGTTTTGGACTTATAACATTTTCAAGCGATTCAATGATAAGTAGCTAATATTAGTAATATAATATTGTTATAGCCTTCCGACTTATACAATTTTCCAAGTCCAAAACATGGACAGCTATAGGGTTAGGGTTATATATATATATATATCTATCTATCTATATATATATATATATTAAAATATATATATATATATATATATATATATATATACATATATATATATATATGCATATATATATATATGTATATGTATATATATATATATATATATATATATATATATAAATATATGTATATATATATGCATATATATATGTATATGTATATATATATATGTATATATATGTGATTGTTTATTTTCATCATTCGTTGCGAGCAATTTTACATTATGCATAATTTCGTATATTTTCATCATTCGTTGCGAGCAATTTTATATTATGGGCTTTTCACAATATATTCATATAGACGTAGAGCTTGAGAAACAAAATCCGAAGCCGAAAATATCAGTCAGACATACTATAATATCGTATATTTTCATCATTTTCCGTTTCGAGCAAATAAGGGGGCTTAGAATTGTCCATATGTCACTACTAGGGGGCTTAGAATTGTCCATATGTCACTACTAGGGGGCTTAGAATTGTCCATATGTCACTACTAGGGGGCTTAGAATTGTCCATATGTCACTACTAGGGGGTTTAGAATTGTCCATATGTCACTACTAGGGGGCTTAGAATTGTCCATATGTCACTACTAGGGGGCTTAGAATTGTCCATATGTCACTACTAGGGGGCTTAGAATTGTCCATATGTCACTACTAGGGGGCTTAGAATTGTCCATATAGCACCTACTATTCATTGTCCAGCGTGCCTGGACAATCGGTATGTCCGGGGAACACGGACATACGGTTTAACATTGATGTATAGTAAACATTGACATGACTTAACATGGATGTATAGTAACTCTGGACAAACCATGCACGGGTTACCTGGACAAAGATTTCTAGAGACAACCCTGAAGTGTTCCAAGTGCCGGTAACGTAGGATGGTACGATTAAACTTAAGTATGATGAGAAAACCATCAACGACAATAAATCCTTGCAACTGCTGGTATCTTAGATCGAACGTGAAAATTCAGCAGTGAAAAGAGAATGTTCAACATTCCGATAGCTGTTTTTTTATGTATGTCATTTATCTAGATACAGTGGATAGAGTAAACAGTGTTAATAGTTTCTGCTATACATGTAGTAGGCCTTATTTTCCACATCGTCTTTAATGTCTGCAAATTACTAAATGTCAGCAAACCAAAATAAGGGGTCGTCTCAAAACACAAAGATATAAAGAGAATTGGCATTCACTGATTTGTAAATCTTCTGTTTGAACTGAGTGTCTTGATTATAATTATCGAATAACTGACTAAACAGATACATCAAGTAATCAATCAATCAATAAATCAATCAATAAATGAGTCAATCTATTTTCTTGTTTCGTAAATTGGTGAACCAATCAATATATTTGATTATAAAAAATAAGTAGGTTTTAATTTTCAAAATCATAGAGCGGATGTTTTGTTAATATTTTAAATAATTTGAAATGCCCCCCCCCCCCCCTCCACACACACATTTGCTCTGCGGTCATTCCATAGCTTGCGAAAAATAAGGCCTCTTTCAACCGTTCCTTAATGTCAGCGGAAGTTTTTTTCGTAGCAGTTAAAAGTGTGAATATAAATTCTATCAGTGGATAATTTATCATATTTTTCAATGTTTTTTCTTTTTTCACGGGACGGCGGGGGGTTATTGGTGGGGGTGGGTGGAAGGACACAAACTCAAGTTCACGTTTTATTTGTGCATCCTTGCTTTGCCATAATTTTGATTTAAAACAAAATTAGAAAGTAAACTTCAGTTATCAAAAACTTAAAGATTATCTTTAAAAAAATATAGTTTTGACTTTAATTTGGCAATATTCTTCAGCTGAAAAGAATGTAATAATAATCGATTGACAAATGTGACATTTAGATACTTCATTACTGTGACAATAACAATCGACGTCGATAATGTCACTTGAACTGAGTCCTTTTTTCTGTTTCAGTTATTTAAGTTTATGGACTCTCGGACTCGACATGCTAATGAGAAATATAGCAACGTTGATTTTCCTTTCCAGAATATAAAACGGTATTTACATTTTCTCAGCCACATTTTTCGACACCGTATCTTGGTTCTGGTGCATTATTAAGGAAATTCATCTAGGGGCAGTTTGGTAGTCACATTTTGGTAGTCACAGTTTGGTAGTCACAGTTTGGTAGTCACATTTACTCTTTCTCCTTATACTATTAAAAGTCAACTAGGAAGCCAAGATATGTTCTCATCACGATTGAAAGAAATTCATCCACACTCCAAACACCAACACGATGGCCCTGATTGCATTTTCCATTTAACATAATAATAATAATAATAATAATAATAATAATAATGAGGACTTATGCAGAGCTTAATCTTAAGAAGTTTTAAGCGCTTTACAATATTAGTTAACACATAAGGACATATATATGGACACGATTACAAAAACAAACACCATAAAATAAAATAAAATTTAAAAAAAAAACAAATTGCTGAAAATAATTAAGCTAAGGAAACATTGCTAAGTCTTAAGTCTGTTCTTGCAGCCGAAATAGGTGTGTTTTAAGAGCACTTTTGAATGAGATCACAGTGTCACTGCGTCTAAGTTCAACGGGCAATTTGTTCCAGGTAGCTGGGCCCAGGTACACAAAAGAACGTTTTGATAATGGAAATAACGAGAATACAAGTGTCGGAAGAGGAGCGTAAGTATCAAGAAGGGATGTATACGTGGGTGAGGTCCGATAGGTATTTTGGACTGGAGACAGTCAACTAAATGTAGAACAGATTTTGTTTTTGATTCTGGAGCGAACAGGTAACCAGTGGATGGTACATTGCTCGGTTCTCGGTACTCTAAGGATGATCCGAGCAGTTGTGTTTTGAACTTTTTGAAGTTTCGGTAGAAGATCATGAGACGAACCAGATAAAGAGAATTACATTAGTCCAGTCTAGAGAGTACTAAGGAACACACAAGTGTTTTAGTGGCATCAACTGAAAGAAAATTGCTACAGGAGCTGATACGTCTCAGCTCCAGATATGCAGCCTTTCATATGTTCATGACATATTGGTGTAATGAGAGAGTATTGTCGAGAGTGACACCTAGGCTTAGTACTGATTGTGTGAATTTAATGTTGGTGCTGCTGATACTTATTGTTTGAGGTAAAGGATGGGAATGAAAAAGTCTTTGTGTTGTAATCAGAATGGCTTCAGCTTTATCATCATTCATCTGCAGCTTGTTACATGTCATCCATGACTTCACATTGAAAATACACCTCTCTAAGCCTTGGATGGTAGCATCAACTTCAGTTGGGTGGCTAGATTTGTATATTTGGGTGTCATCAGCGTACAATTGGCGATACACCTGATCACGATCATTGACACTTGAGAAAGGCTGAGTGTATGGGATGAAGAGAACATCATTGTCATCCAGCCGTACTTTTTTTTTTGTTTTTTTTTGTTAAATCCTGCGATAGTGAGGAAAGGCGTTTTTAAAGAAATACATTTACTGAGATAACAGTAAATACATGTACTTAAAGCTTTTTACTTTTAGTCTTATAGTTTAGCTGTATTTCTCGATTCTAATTGAAACCCTCCACCCCAAAAAAAACCCATAGTTTTATTTCGCGATTCTATCCGAACGGAGACTGCAGATTTTAGAATGATGTTGTCTAACAATACATTGGTGTCTGATCCAGGTCACAGACATGCTGTCGCACTGTGAAATGCGAAATGGCAAGTTAAAACTAGAGCTAGAAGCGACGAGTGCATCGCAAAGGGCCCCACTCTCTACAATTTGCAATATGGAGCCTTAAACAGACGTTCTTAAGTTGGAAAAACAAAGTTTGGAGATGGGCAATCAGGAGCCATAACTCTTCTTTAGAAGAGTGGAATGCTGGAAATCCAGCTCATTCAAGTATCGTCAATATAAAGGTGTACAACAACTTTAGCTGAAATGCAATATTCCTTAGTAAAGTTATGCTGTGGAAAACACAATTAGGAGAACTGGCAATAAGGGGCTATAACTCGTCTAAATGATAATGTGGAACACTTGAAATTAGACTCATTCAAGGTCTCATCAATATAAACTTTTGTTGAAATGAAACAAAACCTAGTAAAGTTATGCTGCAGGGAAAACAACGTCGGGAGAACGGAAATCAGGAGCCATACATCCTGCAAATGATGTCGTAGAATACTGGAAATCAAACTATCTCAGTGTTTCATCAGTCTGAAGCAACCTGCCATTTGTTTGAAATCCAAAAACATTTTGGTAAAGTTATCTTGTGGAAACCAAAGTCAGGAGGACGAGCATTTGGGGTGGGGTTGTGGTGGGGTGGGGGTATAACTGCCATAACTCTTCTAAACAGAACTAACTCCATATAGGGTAAACACAAGTCGATGAGACAATGCTCGTGTCAGATCACATCAAAATATATTGCATGGTTCCTGAGTTATGCTGGTTACAAGGATCTGCTGTAGTGGATATGCAATATTGATGGCAAAAGAGCGATTACTCTGTCAAAATTGGACCTGAAAAGACCAAACATAAAAAACACATCCATTCACAATAGGCAATTCACCTATTAAATGACATTCAATTATAGGTAAGGGTTGCAGAGTTATGCTGGTTACGAAGAGTGTGAACAAAAAGACAGGGATGGACGGAAAAGAATTTTGTAATAGTTATTGGTCACACAAAACACTTCGAAAGGCCTTCATCAATTGAAAGACATATACTCGATACTGTATATATAAATCAAGTTGTAATTGTCATTGATAGGCATTTCTGTATATCCTTCGGTGTTTAAGAACAACTCGATAGGAATTCGTATCGGTCAATATGTCGTGATCCAGTCAAATAGACTCTTTTCAGATGATGACATCAGCAGCCATATTGACTAGAAATTTATATATATATATATATATATATATATATATATATATATATATATATATATATATATATATATATATATATAAACGGGATTCCTTTCGAATGTCCAAAATGGCGGAAAATATCGGATAATTGTGCCTGCAAAATACTGACTACACATGGGTAACTTGCCCGCATAATTTAAAAAAAAAATTTCCCATGACTTTTACATATATTTTATGTTTTTCAACAGATACCCCACTTGTAATGCACAATTATAAATATAGTAAAAAGCATTAGCAGAATTGAACCCGAAGGGTTCATGGGTCAGTTTCCTGTTTTTGCCATCTTCATCTACTATACCAAGAAGTGAATATTACTTATAATAATATATCGGCTTTGACTATCTCACGTTGCATTATCAACTTTTCAAGTTCTTATAACTTCACATCTTCATTTATTACATAGGACTGAAACATTGTTTTATTATAAAGACAAACCTAAAAGATTGTCTCATGTAAATCGAGCTTTTTATCAATCGACTCTTATATTTCATTGATTAATTCCAAACTCTCATAACTTTATATTTTCTTTTGTAAAAATGGGACTGAAGCACTGGTGTATTATCCAGATGCATCTAAAAGATTTTCTCGTTACCATATTATCTTGCTGTCACAGAAATGTGTGCAGGAAAATTCCTTTTGTATTATATATGAACATTTGATTTGGTTTAGTTGCCTCGTACAGCGTTACCCTTGGTGTATGATTCTAACTTTGGCGATATTGAAATAACTATTTCTATTCACTTACTGCAGCACGCACAAAGTGCTTGAGTGGTGGACGTGTTTACCCCGTGTTCTCTGGACATGGGTTTGATCACGCATAGAGTACTTAAAGTGCTATTGTTTTTAAAATATCGTCACAATGCGTAGCCTTATCAGGAAGCTGTCCACTTTTTGGAAGCAATCTTCAGCTTAGAAGTATGTGAATGTGTAAAACTTTATTCTTCTTACTAGCCATTCTATGTGATAAAATTGTTTAATATATTGAATCATTTGGAATTTATTCTAAAATTCTAGAAAGTCAGACTTAAGTCACACAACGCCATGTTTTCGGATAGAATATATTCTGTTTCAGGTAAGACATTTTGTACCTGAATAGACAAGTCTAATTTAATTATATGGTGTACGCCTTAAGCGACAAGACACGTTCTAGCTTTTTTATTCTCGTCGTAGATTCATGTATGAACGTGGTTATTATAATAATAATCTAGTCAGTCGTTCTTATGAAAAAAAGAGTTTAATGTGTAACGAAGTAAGTTCATGTGCGCGCATGCGTAATGTATATCCCTGTATTCGTACTGAAACACATTTTTAGGAATGTCTCATGCATTACATGGTTCAGTTGTTGTAACTCTATGGGGAAGTTTAACCCAAATATTGTAGTTAATTGTAACTTCGGTGACGTTGGTTGGACCGATTATACTGGTCGACTAAGTGTGATGGGCCAAAGGTTCTTGACCAACAGGTCTGCGCGGTAGAAAGGTTCCCGAGGGACCCTTCAGCAGGACGGGAGGAGTGGACTACATAATATCATTCCCCAGTCATTCATCATAAACGGTGGATTGGAAATATTCAGGCTTGTTGTCGGGATGCCATGAGATAACAACATCATATTTGTTGATGGAGAGTATATTAGGTTTTTCACCTAAAATTAAGTGCCATTATAGGTATCGCAATCTAATGCAACATCATACGCTGTTGATGAGCAATACATTAATCTTATGTGTTGATAAATCCATATATTACCGTCTATACTCGCGTATAACTCGATACCAACTCCAAACTGCATAGACCCAGATCTGCCGTCACACAATGCGCCGGCAGATCTGGGTCCATGCAGTTTGCAAGGACTAATCAGTAGAACAAACAACATAGACCCTGATCTGCCGGCGCATTATGCGCAGGCAGATCAGGGTCCATGTTGTTTGCATTTTTATCCGGTTTATACGCGAGTAGGACTGTACTCATATATGTTGATAAATCCATAGATTGATAACGATATCATTTGTTATATCTGTTGATGAACTTGGTGTAGACTATGTTTTTTCAATCCTTTAATTTAATTTATGTGCAAGATTGATGTAAGGTTGTTAGTATAGTCTGTCAGATATTACGTGTTCGTTACTCGTATCATAAATACATATCTCATTCACGTGCCCGTGTTATGTGTCTTCACTAGATTCAATTCCCGGTTTTTTTCATCCTGTTACACTTGCAAGCTTTTTATCTCGATTAAATTACCAGAAGGGTTGCATAATGTATGTTAAGACTGTTTGAAAAGAATTTTCATAAAAGGCTGTGTCTGCTCAATGCTTCGTCTTCTTTGACGTAACCTAATCTTTAATGCACAATTATAAATACGTCGTAGTCGATTTTAATAATTTGTCCAGGAGGTCCCAGTGATCTCCCCAGAAATTTTCGATAGCATCGGGGTACGCGTGTTTGGGTCATAAAATGTTTTACAAAGTGCGCGTTAACGTCATAAAAGTGAAACAAATTAATATTAATGAAATAAAAAGAAGTGCATATATTTACATAGTATTTTTTATTTACCTAGGTTATAACAGTAACAACAATGCATATCTCATTTATTTCTTAATTTAAATAAATGATATTCGTCTTTTCTTCATTTCACCATATAAACTGACTGCAACATCACAATTAAAGCCTTTTAAGGGTTGTCCTTCAGTACTGATTGTCATCAGGTAGTTCAGTACCCTCTGTGACAACCTGTTCCTTAAAACACTCTTAATTCTATTCATTGAGGAGAATGACCTTTCACAATCTGAAAAAAATGGAACATAAAATGTATTAATGGATGTACAAAAAAGAGACAAATATACCTGAATCCTAATTAAGTTAATTACCATGGAAAAATTCTTCCGGCACAATTTACACAGCATACCTGCAAAATATATATGTAATTACATAGTCTTATTTTCAAGAATTTGATATAGACCGGGTGGAATAAACTTTTGAGGTAATGACTTCACTGAATAATAAGCAAGGATATGGATGAAATTATTTTAGTTACATTTATAAAGGAATACTTTTTATTTATATCTTTTCAAAAGAGGTAAAACTGGAAGATAAAAATTGTTCCGTTTATTACTTGGATAGACAGAAAAGAGAAAGTAATAGGGCAGCACTCACTTAAGTTAGCAATATGGAAAACTTACCATCCGATCCAGCAATTTCCACCCAAGGGAATAACGTCTTCCATTCATTATTAAATCCCGTCCTTCGTTTCTTGATATCATTCTTTTTGGAAATCATGCTGGTGCTATCGGAATCAGAATCACTGCCACTATTCGTGACGCTAATTTCTGATTGTCGTAACCAGGCCAACATGGGGCTAACCGGGCGCTGGGTAATTTTTCGTTTCTTGGAAGGTGGTGTGTTCATTTTTTCTTTTTTTGTGGACCTCTCTTAGACCTCTAGCTATGTTAAGCTATCAGCCCTTAAGGTGTCCCCCTTTGTGCCGAAATGTTTTAAAGGTTTTTTTATATCTGTTTGTACCCCCATAAAGTCTGTTGTTGTGGGTTTTGAAAAAAATCAAAAAGAATTTTGAAAAGAAAATTTTATTGTTACTTATTAGACTAGGGTTCCTTTTTGTATATTAATTTTGAAGTACGTACTTGATTTGAAACCCGTTTCCAGGTTCCCAATCGTTCCACCCTAGGCCTAAAGAATTTACTCCATGGCTTGTACTCCCCTCCTCAGGTATTGCCCTTGCGGCTGGTTTCCTTGCCATGTTATAAAGGTTGTTTTCAGTGATCCTTGCCAGGGATCTTTTAAAGTCCAGTGTATGCTATATGTATGTTGCTATATTGTGTTATCGTGTGTTATAAACCCCTGTATTCTTGTTTGGACTGGCTTTTTAGTTTCCAAATTTTGTTGTAGTTGTTAATTACTTTTAAAGAAAAGATAAAAAATATATACATATATATAGTTTTGAAAAAAAAGAAATAAGTTCCAAAATGTATAATCTCTTAAAGGAGATTAAAAATTGGATGCTGGTGGCGCAAAATTTGTTGGCCCATGTTGGAGGTATTATGGTTTGCAGATTTTATTGGTACCTTTCCTCCATCCATAGGCCATACTTGTGCTCCGCCTGTGTCCTTTTGCTCTGGTTTCTAAGACCATATTTAAAATTTCCAAATTATATTCCTTATTTATGCTATACAAGTAAAAAAAAAAAAAAAAAAAAAAAAAAAAAAAAAAAGAAAGTATGATTGGTTTGTGTGTCTGAGATGCGTGTAGGCATGGTAGAATTTCGCAGTTGTTAGTATATTTTCTTGTTTTCCCCTTGTTTTCTTGTTTTGTAATGTTTATATCGGTTATGCCTCATTTTTCGGGTACTCTGATGTGACCCTTACTACTTCGCGTTAGCCCTGTAGCCTCGGTGTCACTCGTCCTCATATCCTACTTTGAGTTACATACCCCCCCCTGTATTTAAATCTGCTTCCATTTTGTTCCTATCTGTTTGTTAGATTATGTTAGCACTGCGAAGTTCTTCTTAAATGTTATAAAACAATGGTATACATTTCTACTATTTTATTTTACACTTTTCAGGGATGAGGGGTCCAGCTCCTTTTAAGGTACTCCCTTTAAGAGGGAATTTATCCTTCGCCCTCATCCCGCTAGTGTTTTATCATCTATTAGAGTATACAATCTTATATTAGAGTATTTTAACAAGTTTTTTATTTTTTTTTTATTTTAAAATCCTTCTACCCCTCTATAGCATTTTATCATATTTCTTGTAAAATACTCTACTATGTTATCATATAATTTTTTATTCCTTATATTATGGGTATATAATAAGTTTTCTTCCTTATACACTCCATTTTCCCTTTTTATCATATTGATTATTGAAGCCCTCTCCTGTTCTGTATCCTTACATTTTAGGATTACATGTTTTTTTGTGTATAACGCATTTTTACACAAAGAACATTTTATTATTACAGGTGATATATGCCTTTTAAAGGCCACATCTCCCGTCAACCACACATCATGAATATATTTATATACTAAACTTTGTTTATAATTTGATTTAATCCCTTTTCATTTTTCCCATATTGCCCCCCATTGTTGCCCCGGATTTTCTTTTTGTACCTTATGTATGGCTTGTTGGTTTACACCCTTCATTATGTTTATATACGTTAAAATATCTTTCTCTTCTATCCATATTTTAATATCCCCCCTATATTTCATGATAACATTTTTTATTGGAAGCAGTTTCCTCGGTGGTTCAATTGTTTTAATTAGTTTATTATTTCTATATATTTCAGGCATAATATTAATAAGAAATCCATAATTATATATATATATAAAGCTGCCCACACGTATTCCTTTTTCCCCCATAGGTTTCTTATTCTGTTTATAATATACGCTCTTTTTCTATATTTCAGATATGGTATACCCAATCCTCCCTCTATTTTGGATTTATATAGATTCTCTCTTTGGAGAAGGTGCATCCTCCCTCCCCATATAAAATGAATTATCTTTTTATCTATAGTTTCTAACCATGTGTCCTTAAAATCAATAATTTGCATAATATACCACAGAGTGCTATATATATAGGTATGTGCTACTTGTACCATTTCCATTATATTTAAAGGTGTACATATCCATAAGTCAATTTGTTCTTGTACATTATCTTTTAAAACATTAAAATTAGTTTTTCCAGCGTTTTTCCCAAAATATACCCCTAAAGCTTTCACTTTTTGTTTTATTAATTCTGGTGGTAAACCTGGGTGATTCCCACGCCAATTTCCTATTAAAAGTATTTCAGTTTTCATATGATTAATTTTTGATCCCGATGCTTTCCCAAAATCAAAAAATTCTTTTTCCAAATGTTTAAAAAAAAAGCCATCGTTTATAAAATTTGTGCAGTCATCTGCATGTTGAAGCATTTTAAATTCCTTTTTTATATTAGGTATTTTTATTCCTTGTATATTTCGATTATTATTTATTTTAATACATAAAACTTCAATTGCTAATACATATAGCAGCATAGACAGGGGACATCCCTGTCTTACCGACCTTTCAATTTTAAAACTTTTTGTTTTGGCTCCATTGATCTGTACTACCGATGTTATGTTTGTATATATTACTTTGATCCATTTACAAAAGATGGGTCCAAAACCATAGTTTTTTAAAATATTCTCTATATAGCTATGTTCTACACGATCAAACGCTTTTTCCTGATCATATAGAATCATAGCTCCTTTCTCTCCTTTATTCTCTATATACTCTATTACATTTTGTATATTTAATAGATTATTTTTAATACTCCTCCCCCCTTCCCCACAACTTTGATTTATATTTATTATTTTACCCATACACATTTTAAGTCTATTAGACATAATTTTACTTAAAATTTTATAATCCGTATTAAGTAAAGAGATCGGTCTCCAGTTTTTTAAATCTTGTATATCCCCTTTCCCTTTATATATTACCGTGATTATTCCCTCCTTCATTTTACCTGTCATTTCTTTATTTATCAAGATATTATTATATACATATTCTAAAATTGGAGTTATTTGTATTTGGAATTTTTTTATAAAAATCTGCAGTGAGACCATCTGAACCGGGTGATTTACCTTTATTCATTTTTTTCTTTTTTTGTGGACCCCTCTTAGACCTCTAGCTATGTTAAGCTATCAGCCCTTAAGGTGTCCCCCTTTGTGCCGAAATGTTTTAAAGGTTTTTTTTATATCTGTTTGTACCCCCATAAAGTCTGTTGTTGTGGGTTTTGAAAAAAAATCAAAAAGAATTTTGAAAAGAAAATTTTATTGTTACTTTTTTGACTATGGTTCCTTTTTGTATATTATTTTTGAAGGGCGTACTTGATTTGAAACCCGTTTCCAGGTTCCCAATCGTTCCACCCTAGGCCTAAAGAATTTACTCCATGGCTTGTACTCCCCTCCTCAGGTATTGCCCTTGCGGCTGGTTTTCTTGCCATGTTATAAAGGTTGTTTTCAGTGATCCTTGCCAGGGATCTTTTAAAGTCCAGTGTATGCTATATGTATGTTGCTATATTGTGTTATCGTGTGCTATAAAACCCCTGTATTCTTGTTTGGACTGGCTTTTTAGTTTCCAAATTTTGTTGTAGTTGTAAATTACTTTTAAAGAAAGGATAAAAAAATATATACATATATATAAATACGTTCCAAAATGTATAATCTCTTAAAGAAGATTAAAAATTGGATGCTGGTGGCGCAAAATTTGTTGGCCCATGTTGGAGGTATTATGGTTTGCAGATTTTATTGGTACCTTTCCTCCATCCATAGGCCATACTTGTGCTCCCCCTGTGTCCTTTTGCTCTGGTTTCTAAGACCATATTTAAAATTTCCAAATTACATGTCTTATTTATGCTATACAAGTAAACAAAAAAAAAAAAAAAAAAAGTATGGTTGGTTTGTGTGTCTGAGATGCGTGTAGGCATGGTAGAATTTCGCAGTTGTTAGTATATTTTCTTGTTTTCCCCTTGTTTTCTTGTTTTGTAATGTTTATATCGGTTATGCCTCATTTTTCGGGTACTCTGATGTGACCCTTACTACTTCGCGTTAGCCATGTAGCCTCGGTGTCACTCGTCCTCATATCCTACTTTGAGTTACATACCCCCCCCCCCCCTGTATTTAAATCTGCTTCCATTTTGTTCCTATCTGTTTGTTAGATTATGTTAGTACTGCGAAGTTCCTGTTAAATGTTATAAAACAATGGTATACATTTCTAATTTAACTTTACACTTTTCAGGGATGAGGGGTCCAGCTCCTTTTAAGGTACTCCCTTTAAGAGGGAATTTATCCTTCGCCCTCATCCCGCTAGTGTTTTATCATCTATTAGAGTATACAATCTTATATTAGAGTATTTGAACAATTTATATTTTAAAATCCTTCTACCCCTCTATAGCATTTTATCATATTTCTTGTAATATACTCTACTATGTTATCATATAATTTTTTATTCCTTATATTATGGGTATATAATAAGTTTTCTTCCTTATACACTCCATTTTCCCTTTTTATCATATTGATTATTGAAGCCCTCTCCTGTTCTGTATCCTTACATTTTAGGATTACATGTTTTTTTGTGTATAACGCATTTTTACACAAAGGACATTTTGTTATTACAGGTGATATATGCCTTTTAAAGGCCACATCTCCCGTCAACCACACATCATGAATATATTTATATACTAAACTTTGTTTATAATTTGATTTAATCTCTTTCCATTTTTCCCATATTGCCCCCCATTGTTGCCCCGGATTTTCTTTTTGTACCTTATGTATGGCTTGTTGGTTTACACCCTTCATTATGTTTATATACGTTAAAATATCTTTCTCTTATTTCCATATTTTAATATCCCCCCTATATTTCATGATAACATTTTTTATTGGAAGCAGTTTCCTCGGTGGTTCAATTGTTTTAATTAGTTTATTATTTCTATATATTTCAGGCATATTATTAATAATAAATCCATAATTATATATATATATATATAAAGCTGCCCACACGTATTCCTTTTTCCCCCATAGGTTTCTTATTCTGTTTATAATATACGCTCTTTTTCTATATTTCAGGTATGGTATACCCAATCCTCCCTCTATTTTGGATTTATATAGATTCTCTCTTTGGAGAAGGCGCATCCCCCCTCCCCATATAAAATGAATTATCTTTTTATCTATAGTTTCTAACCATGTGTCCTTAAAATCAATAATTTGCATAATATACCACAGAGTGCTATATATATAGGTATGTGCTACTTGTACCCTTTCCATTATATTTAAAGGTGTACATATCCATAAGTCAATTTGTTCTTGCACTTTATCTTTTAAAACATTAAAATTAGTTTTTCCAGCGTTTTTCCCAAAATACACCCCTAAAGCTTTCACTTTTGTTTTATTAATTCTGGTGGTAAACCTGGGTGATTCCCACGCCAATTTCCTATTAAAAGTATTTCAGTTTTCATATGATTAATTTTTGATCCCGATGCTTTCCCAAAATCAAAAAATTCTTTTTCCAAATGTTTAAAAGAAAAGCCATCGTTTATAAAATTTGTGCAGTCTTCTGCATGTTGAAGCATTTTAAATTCCTTTTTTATATTAGGTATTTTTATTCCTTGTATATTTCGATTATTATTTATTTTAATACATAAAACTTCAATTGCTAATACATATAGCAGCATAGACAGGGGACATCCCTGCCTTACCGACCTTTCAATTTTAAAACTTTTTGTTTTGGCTCCATTGATCTGTACTACCGATGTTATGTTTGTATACATTACTTTGATCCATTTACAAAAGATGGGTCCAAAACCATAGCTTTTTAAAATATTCTCTATATAGCTATGTTCTACACGATCAAAAGCTTTTTCCTGATCATATAGAATCATAGCTCCTTTCTCTCCTTTATTCTCTATATACTCTATTACATTTTGTATATTTAATAGATTATTTTTAATACTCCTCCCCCCTTCCCCACAACTTTGATTTATATTTATTATTTTACCCATACACATTTTAAGTCTATTAGACATAATTTTACTTAAAATTTTATAATCCGTATTAAGTAAAGAGATCGGTCTCCAGTTTTTTAAATCTTGTATATCCCTTTTCCCTTTATATATTACCGTGATTATTCCCTCCTTCATTTTACCTGTCATTTCTTTATTTATCAAGATATTATTATATACATATTCTAAAATTGGAGTTATTTGTATTTGGAATTTTTTATAAAAATCTGCAGTGAGACCATCTGAACCGGGTGATTTACCTTTATTTAATTGTATTATAGCTTTTTTAATCTCCTCTGCTGTTATGAAGTTTTCACATATATTTCTATGGTCTTCATCTATTTTTATAAATTGTACATTCTTACAATAGCTATCTATTTCTTCATACCTTATGTTTTGCGAGGTATACAACTCTTTATAAAAATCATGTATTTCTTGTAATATTTCCCCCTTTTCCTTAAGTATTATATTATTTTTCTTTAGAGTTTCCATGTTTTTCCCTTTTCCCCTCCGTATTTCCTCCCTCCTATATATTCCCTTTGCTTTTATGTACATACTATCAAATTTCCCCGCTCTAATTTTATTACCTGCCCTTTTATATTTTTGTACATTCTCATATTCTTCCTTGTATTTATCCTTTTCCTCTTCACTTACATCTTTATTTATACATATATTTTTATACCTTTGTTCCACCCCCCTTATTTTATCTTGTTTTATAGTACTATATATCTTCGTAAGTTTTTTCATCAATTCTTTTAAATCTTCCCATGCTTTGAGGATATCCCTTGTACCTTCTGTATTAAACCTATTTAAAATTTCTGTTATTCTGTCTGTATATTCACTTTCCATTAAGATAGAATTGTTGAGTTTCCAATATCCTTGTCCCCATTTATTTCTGTATTCCATATTTATATTTAGTATAACCGGATAATGATTAGCTATTTTATCCCTTTGCATTTCACACATTACAACTTTATTTATTTATTTTATTTATTCATTTTTCACAATAATGTTTAATTTAATCGGTGTATCTGCTTTGGCTGTTAATGAAAACGACTGACATATATATAACACACTGCCAGTAGACTCCATTGTTGCTGGCCAATCACGTGACTAGGTGCAGACGAAACCCTCACCAAAGGTCGCGAATCGGGGGTCATGCTAGCCAGGTACAATGGATAATGGTTAAGTGAGTGAGCAATTATCCTGGATTATCTTAATAAAATACCCCAGAAGAGGTAAGAACAGGTGTCATTTGAGTGGGGCTTTGAATTCGGTGACAGGATTTTGTTTAACAGATTAATTTTATAAGGGTAGTGGGAAACATCAAAGTGTAGCGGCACATTAGCATAGCGTAGCGGCAGGTTCTAAAGCGTCGGGGTTATCGGAGTTTGAAACGATAGCGTAGTGGGCCCGCTACGGTAAAAGGCCCTCGGGAGAACACTGCGGTCCATTAAGTCAGTGTTGTTCCCTTTAACTTGCCTTAGTAGTAGAGTGACAGAGAAAAAAAACTGTCTACGCCAAATAAAACTTAAATAATAGTAAAACAATAAGTTTCCCTATAAAATCAGATATTAAGTCGACGAAAACGCCAACCATGGGATAATCCTCAACTATAGAAAATCGCTTATTCTTATAAATATTATATTGACTAAAATAGAAAAAGAGATATTCTAAGCAAGGATAGAAAGTACGCTGTGTCTCGCCTCTGGAAGTGTATGCCAGTCGGAGCCATACTATACCCCAATGTACCAAGTAATGTGCATTCATGAGAGGTTTAAAAATATGAGCAATAAATACAGATTATATTCATGACTTGCTACCGCAAAAAGCAGGCGAGAAAAGAAAACCGACGCAGTGGGACTCAGGGATAAATCATGATAATGATCTACGAAGTAGCCACAATTGTGCATTAAATATATGCGCTATGTAGCACAGGATAAGTGGACAATTCACCCAACACAACCTGATACCGGTACGAAAATATATTCCAAGTTTTCTGATCATAAGTTATTTCACGCCCTACCGGTAAAGAAATCGATACCTAAAATTTGCAGCATAATACAGTATACGAGATAATTGTTCAGGGGCAATACACACTTGATTGTGACCTCTGTAACAGACATAAATGTGGAGTTGTGGGATTTTGAAAAATTAACCACTGAAATTTAAGATTGTGAACTCTGCAACCGCCAACGACGCAACCGGAAAGTAATGTTCACCTGTCGGTATAGCTATTGGAAGCGAAACAAGAAAATGGCACAAAAAAGCCTTGTGGATTAAAGCTGATGAAGTCCTTCGTCCCATTTGTAATCATATATTAAAAGTAGATATTGTGTCGGAGAGCGTAAAATATATGCAAAATTCAGGATAATGCATAAAAGGCAAAGAGTATGTAGTTCAATTTCATAAATATACCCACTTATTTTATTTTACTTATGCAATTGTCCAATATTTTGGACTTTCATAACAAATCTTGTTTATATATTATCTTGAAAAAGAGAGCTTAAGACGAAGAATATAGTATGTTCCAAAAAATCGAAATTGAACCTCCAATTAAAAGGACATGTATAAATTATAATATTTAACGAAAAAATATGGAACTGATAGGTCAACTGTGATTGTAAAAACGATCATAATATTATGTACAAAAATAAAAAACCTGTATAAGCCGTATAAAACCAAACTAAAAGTAAAACATTAAGTTTTCCTATAAAACCAGACATTAAGTCGACAATAAATCCTACAATACGATAGTCTTATAAATATAGAAAAGCGTATGTTCTTAGAAATGTTATCCTGAATAATGCCAAAATATATATTCTAAGCAAGAATAGCGCTACGCTGTTTTTCGACTGCGGCCCTGTACACTAGTCACAATAGAGCCATCATGTACCGCAACTCCAGTCCAATGCAGCAAGTAATGTGCAGACATCATGTACCGCAACTCCAGTTCAATGCAGCAAGTAATGTGTAGCCATCAGGTACCGCAACTCCAGTCCAATGTAGCAAGTAATGTGTAGCCATCAGGTACCGCAACTCCAGTCCAATGAAGCAAGTAATGTGTAGCAATCATGTACCACAACTCCAGTCCAATGAAGGAAGTAATGTGTAGCCATCATGTACCGCAACTCCAGTCCAATGCAGCAAGTAATGTGTAGCCATCATGTACACCAACTACAGTCCAATGCAGCAAGTAATGTATAGCCATCATGTACACCAACTACAGTCCAATGCAGCAAGTAATGTGTAGCCATCATGTACCGCAACTCCAGTTGAATGCAGCAAGAAAACATGTGTAGCCATCATATACAGCAACTCCAGTTGAATGCAGCAAGAAAACATGTGTAGCCATCATGTACAGCAACTCCAGTTGAATGCAGCAAGTAATGTGTAGTCTCCAGGGGTTGAAAAAAAGGAATAATTTAAGATTGTGGACGACGAAAGGTTGTATCCATATCTCGCTACTGCAAATGCAGGTGAGAAAAGAAAACTGATTCATTGGGCCACAGGTGTGAATGATGATGATGATCATCGATGTATTCATAATTGTAACTTAAAAGTGTAAGTTATATAGCAGAAGATAAGTAAAAACACTGACCCAACATAACCTCCTATAAAAGTTGTTTCCAAGGCTTCCGATTATAAACCATATCAACCCCTAATGCTAAATAAATCGAGACAAACGACTTGCAACATAATACGATAAATGAGATGTGCTCTTCGATGCCTGGGGATAATACACCATTGTATAAGTCATGTGCAATAAAAATAAATCTGAAGTTATGAGAGTTTTAAAAATTTATCAATGCGATTTAAGCTTGCAAACACCGCTGTCGCTAACGGAAAGTAATCTTCACCTCTAGGTATGGCTATAGCAGGCGAGACAAGAAAATAGCTCATGAAGTTGTGGGGATTATTTTTTTAATTAGTTTGGATATTCCTAATGAGTTTTGTTTATATATTTGCTTGATAAAAGAGACCTTAAGAGGAATGATAGTGTACTCGAATATAGTTCTGATTTGCATGCAGAATCTAACAGGAAACGTGGTGATTATTTTATTTCGGTAACATATTGAACATCAAAGGTTATTCATAGCTACTTTTATTGTAATAACAATCATTATATTCAGCACAGATAACAGAAAAAACGGTATATGCGGTATGAAACAGAAGTAAAAGAAAAACAATCAGTTTTGCTAAGACCTAAAAACAAATATCCTAAGCAGCGGTTGGAGGTACATGTACACCGTTTTTTGCCTGCCTGTTTACCATTCAAATGGAAGCACAATGTTCCATAATTTCCGTCAAAAGCAGCAAGTAAAGTTTACTCAGGAGAGTTTGAAAATTTTAACAAAAACTTAGGAATGTATACGCTAACAATGCCGCGAACGAACGGTTACATGCATGACACCCTATAAAAAAAAGCATGAGGAACGAAAACTGACTCAGTAGGCTTCACTATGAAGTAATTATACCGATTACAACGTATTCATAAATGCGCATTAAAAGTACCGTATATACTCGCGTATATATATATATATATATATATATATATATATATATATATATATATATATATATATATAGTATTATCACAGTAACGCGATCTTGATTGCTAGATCACGTCGAGTTCTCAGCATTTGAAAATCCGGATCATTACGAGACGCAAAGCGTAGAGTCATGATCCGGATTTTTATGCTGACAACGAGACGTGAAATCACATTACTGTGATAATGCTATTTTGTTATATACCTTTCAATTTTCAGATAATTTAATAAAATCACTATATGTAGTTGAAAAACACAAGAAATTGCTAAACATTTCTACCACTATAATACGAACTTCATCTTAAAGCATAAACCGAATTACTTTTTGAAAGGCTGACATATATGAAGTCAAATCTAATTGGTATTTTGTTTTATTTAAAGCGATCTAAGTCATATTATTGTTCTTTTCACTTATTTCCATCAAAATTTCACTGGGTTATGGCCTTTGTATGACTGAGCATTTCTAAATCATACAAAGGCCATAAGCCAGTAAAATTTTGATGAAAATGAACATTATGAATTTCATTTCCGATCAATAACTTGTGATGGACTTCATAGCTTGAAATCAAATTTAATATCAGGCTTTATACTGAAGAAGCCTAGGTCAAGTTAGATTTTAATCTTTTTAACTGAGTTACGGCCCTTGTATATATATGAGGTTTGCCCTTGCATCATGAATTCTATTTGCCTTCAGATACATTTTTCCTGGGGGTATCTGTGTCTTCTGGTCACATTTCAAGTATATATATATTTAGGGATCAATTTCCTCAGAGAACACAGAATAAATATTTTCTGTAAATTTTGCATGTAGATCTTAAATGTATAGCCTTGGAAGATTGCATTGTAGGTTTTATCGCTACATCAGGGACAGGGTTAAGAACATAAGCGCTAATCAATATATGAAATGCAAATTTATCGTGAAAAAGTTTGTATCAAGCTGGTGTCGGACAAAGCAGACATACATACCTATACATACATACATATGTAATCGATCGGAGTCTGATGATGAAGGTGCCTACAGAATTCTTGATTGGTCGAAATATCACAATGAATGCCTATACAGTAGAGATCCGCCCATCCAAAGTATGTTTGAATAAATAAGGTTCGGATGAATGAGCTTGGTTTAACCAAATGTGCACTTTTGGTGGGTATGCATCAATCTCACAATCCTACGTCACAAGCATGCGGAATGCTGGATAATTTAGGTTTTTGGGTAATGGCTTTATGTGTCAGCCAGTCGCAGCAATTTGTCAAGTGTTTGAAGAAATCCAATCGCCTCAGAGAAGAAACTCAGTCAAAGTAAATAGGTACTACCTCAGTATCTTTAGTGCGATACATTGTCTTCCTGAAACATTGCTTATAGTACAATTACGCGAAAAATCTTGCTTCGAATCACATGCCCCATATCGAAAACACATCCGATTGCAAACGTCTCTCCAGATGACGTCATAAACAACGCCACTATTGATCTCGTTCAGCCAGACTCTCGCGTGCTTCCCTGGGTCCGGTAAATTGCTTCATTGATCGATTTTAGCAGGAGCTTCAGTCAAACATTTCAGAAACGAAATTACACAGACATTTGTCGCTATATATATATATATATATATATATATATATATATATATATATATATATATATAGTTTCCATGTGCTTGAAGGTGCAGCGTGCTGAATGGAATACTGCACTTTCATGAGGTTATAAATAGGTGCAGCGCTTCATTTTCGGTCGACAAATAAGAGCGCAGCATTCCATTCAGCACGTTGCACCGTCGCTTCAGACGGGTACGATCATGACCATGGGAACTAAGTCGAATTTGGTTTGGTTTGGTGTTTTACGGCACAGAAACCCAAGTAGGTTATTTAGTACCGAGGCAATTAGCCGAATGAGTCACCACGGTAGCCCAGCCGTGCTAATCCGATGGTAGGACTCGAACCCGTACCCTTTCGGTCGCGAGTTCGGCTCTCTAACCATTTTGCCACCGCGGCTTCTTATGGGTGTTGGCATGAAAAGCCGAGTGGCTGAGTTATACATCGGGGCTAAATTTACTACATTGCGCGAATTGAAACTTAATATGTCACTTTCGATTTTAAATAGGTTGTAGAATGGGGAGAAATGTCCTCCCTTGTGTTATTATATATAGAACATGTATATTGATATGTCGCTTTCGATTTTAAATAGGTTGTAGAATGGGGAGAAATGTCATCCCTTGTGTTATTATATATAGAACATGTATGTTGATATGTCACTTTCGATTTTTAAAACGGTTGTAGAATGGGGAGAAATGTCATCCCTTGTGATATTATATATAGTACATGTATTATTTATAGGTAAATTGTAAGCAACAATACGAGTCGCTGTCACTGCACGTAAGTCTTTTCCTCTGTAAAAGTACTTTTGATTTTTTCGCTAAAATAAATAGGTCAATGCGGGGGGCTCATGGAGGGTATGTGAATGAACTACAGTGTAGGCATGACATGCCTAATTACTGAAAATGAAAGAAAACGAGAGAAAGTGGACGAAATCACGCGGAAATAAATTAAAAAGAAGGGGGAAAAATATGAACGAACCGAAAAGGAACTTAAAGGAACAGAAAATGAAGTCAAACGAACATAAGCGACTTAATACTAGTGAAAAAGGAATTAAAGAATAACCTAACAGTATTTTGTGAATACGTGCTAACAGTATTTTGTGAATACGTACTGTGAGCGTTATTAAGAAGTAGACTACTATGAAATATAAAAATTGAGGAAACTGTCAAGGTCATTTAGTGGACTATGAAATAAGATTCTTACGTAACGGAGTGGTCAGTTTTTTAAGGGGAGTGGCGACGGTGAAATTGCAAATGAATTCGCATATCACAATCGACCGCATCCCGAATGCCTATAGTCGATCAAAAGGGTCAAAGGTAGTCCATAGCTTAATGCTTGAAACATAATTTCGTGATTGTAAATATAACTGAAGCAGTCAAAGAAAGAAAAGAAATATCTGAGAGGAGGCATGGTAAGTTTTCAACTCCTTTATATAAAATACACTTGCCAATTAACTATTAGTAATTTTCAACTTTTTAAATTGTCCTTTAATTAGTAATACTACAGTTATTTCCCATACTCATTTTAGTTCCGTTTCATTCCTTCCTTTTCCTATTCAATATCGCTGATTTGTTATTTTTTATTGTTATTTTTTCTGTGGATTATTCGTTAATTTTCATTAATTTTTGCTCATTTACTGTCATTTTTAGAATGTAGGCACCACACTTGAAGTATGGGAACTATCGTTACTAGTTATTATAATCAGATTAGATGTATATTAATGATAATTATTAACTAATGCAAACGAAGTAATCAATGTGTTTTACTTACAGGAAATACTTTTGATGCATTTTACTGAAAAAAGAGTAGTGGAACTGAAAAAGAATGTTAAAAAGATTATGAATTAAACTCTGATTTTTGCCCCTCTCGACAAAGGAACATACATTTGTACATGTACAAATTTTTCTAAGCCGTGGTAATGCCGGTCTACAACTGAAAGTTACCGCCCCCCCCCCCCCCAAAAAAAAAAAAAAAATCGTTCATGTATACATTAGAGTAAATGTGTACATGACAGGTCTACAAGTTCAAGGTAAGAAAAAATTGCAGATACAATCTGGGCAGGTCAAGGATGATGAGAATGTATTTGTGGTTCAGATAAATCGATTCTCAGAACAAACAAGCTTTGAATCCACGTAGTTGTACTATATAAGGGAAACAATCACTGCTATATGTCGCACATCTTATCATAAAATTTGTTGACGCTTTAAAAAAAAAAGATGTATCCATCTTTATATATATACAGGTTATCAGTACAGTAACTTGATCTGGGGTATCGTTTGATAGCAGGGACCCTGGGTGGCCGAGTGGTCTAACGTGCTCGCCTTCACAGGTCACCCACAGATCTCACCTCTCTCCTCTTGAGTTCGATTCTCGGCTCAACCAACGTGGGTATGTGAGAAAGTTTGCCAGTAGCTTCCCGTGGGTCGGTGGTTCTTTCCGGGGCCTACCCGCGCTCTTCCTGCACCAAAATATACTGTCCGCCATGTATAGCCTATCTTGTGCTGAAAAATGGCGTTAAATCCCACAAAACCATCGTAACTATAGTAGTTAGAGATAAAACGAATACCAAATTTTTCTATTCGAACATTTCTTGATTGTATTCAAATATGATTTGAATATTCGTCGATGTTAATAAAGGTACCAAATTCGTCCTCTTTGTCTACTTTGGTATTTATTGACACCCACCGCTCCCAGATAAGCCGTACTGTAAACACGGTGAACTAAGTCATATCAATCATTGTAGGTGTCTTGAGTACATTTTTTGAGGATTCAAATGAGAGATCAGATTAATGTAGGAGCTATTCTCCATGTTTATCTTCAAACTCAGTACAAAACACAAACGTTACTTTAATGTTGAAAAGGGACTGTAAAAGGGACTGTAAAAGGGACTGTAAAAGGGCTGAAACTCCATTACCGGTTCAGTTATATCCGGAGGCTATTTCAAATATTTGTTGGGGAAGTGATTTGTTAACAATCAAACTCACACGGACATGTAGCCAATTTAATTTAATTAAATTTGGATACGTTGATTGCAGGTCTCTGGACTATCACACTAGTATATAGCTGACATGTCCTATGGGACTGGTTTTTTTTAATTTGTTTTTTGTTTTTTGTTTTTTTTTGATTGATTTTAAAATACCCAAATAGGACATTAGCATTTTCTGCTAAGCCATATGAAACTCATATTCAGACTTGATAAATAATTTGTTTTAACTGAAACCCATACATGGGTATTGGTATCATCTTGTATGTAAGATGTACATAGTAGTAGGTGTGAAATGGCATTGTGACTTCTGTAAACAGTATAATGTAACCTCTACCAGGGCCATGTACCTGGGAGCTAGTTCCCAGCCTCAACCAAGTTTGGCAGTAGACCATTAGGTTTTATAGGTAAAGAAGGATTCCCAAGAAAGAGTTAAGTCATTTTCAAAAAGGCATAAGAAAGAAAAAGTAAAAAGATCCCAGCACAAATTGGAATAAATTCTGATACCTATGGCTTTGTGCTAATGTACAACAGAAACAGAGAGTACCAAGATTTATTGTAACAGCAAACCATCGATCCCTACAGCTTAAATGATTCTGTGCCAAAATCTTGTCAACTGACACAAGTACATCTTTTTGATATGAAGCTGACATCTGCATTACTGACTTTTAAGAAAATAAAGAAAAGGCTAATGACATATTTTCAGCATATTGGTAATTCCATAACTGTGTAATGACTTCGAACTTTGAATAAAAGACCAAACGAGGAACAATATTGGAGTTAACTTTTCGAGGCAAGACGATCGGATGTGGGGAGTGGTACAACTGATCCTGACAAACGAATGTCGGACAACAGTTCACCAAGTTTTCAGAGATATGGTTGATTGATAGGTAAAGGCTTTGTTGACTTTTATATGACCTCAATTCTATACCAGGTTCTTCATCAACTTGCCGTATTACACGTTATCTTTTCAAGAGTATAATGTGACTATTTAGAATTATACCGTATGAGTCGGAGTTTGAATTTCAGGTGATTTACAAGTTTTTAAGTTCTTCCATTGTAAACTAATTAATTCAACTTTGCATAGTGTACATTTCGCCATGTTTGTTTCTTTTATAAAATGCCGCCAGGTAGGCAAACGATAATTCGATTTCCTATTCGAATCTTCCCACAAAAATATTCTAATTTAATGTTCGGATATTTGTTTTAGCTCTAATGGTAGTCCTGTCACGCGATTGTTGTTAGGTGACGTCATTCTTGACATCGAGGAATCTCAATCTGTATCAGATGCTCATCTAATACAAGGTGTCAGATCAGTCTCGGGAAAATCAGCCTTTATCATGAATTGTATAATGATGGGTTTGTAATGATGTTGATATTTAATTACGATCTTACTTATTTCCAGACTAGACTATGTACACAAAGTTGAATCTAGTCTTGAGAGTTTTCTTGGCTTTTTGCTGAGTCTGTCAGCTTGGCAGAGGTTTACAGACAATAATCCGGATGCAGCCGGACATCTGGAGGAAAAGTGGAACTACTATATATATATATAAGCATAGCCTCTCCGCCACTCCGCCCTGCCCACCCCGTCTCTCCCTCAATTCCTTCTATGAAACTTCGCCTTGCCCTCAATATGGACTTAAGAGTTGGATAGTCGGCAATGACATTTTACAAAATTGGGGCTAGACGATAAAGCAAAACGAGAAACCAATAGTAAAAAAAAAAGAAGATTTTAGCGAAAAGCTTTAATTCAATTCAGCAAAGGTATTCTTACCTAGATCTAGCAGTTTATCTGTATCTAAACCGCATACTTGGAATTTTAAATAAAGTCTTTATTTCGGCATCTGCAATTTGGGGTCTGACAAATTTCACAACCAGACCGTAGGTCAACGGGCAACCCAGGAAAGGTAAGTAGAGAAGGCACTTTCATTATGAAGCTGTTATCTTTAAGCCTTTCTCTTTTCCTCGTCATTCAGAATTTACATTCAATATTTCTCCTCCGTTTGAGTTGTGTTTGGAAAAATGTGGAACACATAATATCATGTAGTGACCAACCGGGATACCTGAATTCAAGATATTGTAGCCCAGTCACATAATTCGGCCCAGAATCTGGACACAAGAGTGATGTAGCTATTGTTTTACGTCTTTTCTTTATAACATGCATTATGTTTCAAAAATGCTGGAAGGCTCCACTATATTTAGTCTATTGTTTGGTTAGCAAAGAATGAAACATTAAAATCAAACTAAGTTTCAAAAATACACGAAGCAAGGTATTTAAGGCAGGAATATTCTTGTTATTGTTGAGTACATAGACAGCATATAACACCAGTATGTTAGTATATTTTGAGGTGTGAAATATTGCTTTAGTAGAACTTCGTATTGCTGTCATGAGGAGGAGAAAGTGGCCTGGTTTTTATGCTCTTGGCTCCTGTGATCATATACACATTTTTTTCAGACTCCGTCGCATGTCCAGATTTAACAGGTTAGCGCAATCTCAAGTTCCTTCCCTTACAAGTTTGTTAATCATTTATGTCAGATTGAAGTAAATTTTACATGCCTAATGCCTCGCGATTAAAGTTATTGCAAAAAATTGCTCGATGCAGATTTTGTGAATTTAATCCCACGTAGAATCATGCTATACAAGACTTTTGGAAACTTTTGAATCCAACCTAGAGAGATCTCACATAGACTTGTAAATATCGTTGCCTACATAAAAACCCTATCGGTCTGTAAAAAAAATACACATGTAACAATATAATTCTGCACCGGTCTGCATCGCAGACGAATGACATCTTCCTAGCCAACTGAAACTGCTGCAACAAAAAGCGGAGGCTGGGTATTGAGAGAGAGAGAGAGAGAGAGAGAGAGAGAGAGAGAGAGAGAGAGAGAGAGAGAGAGAGAGAGCGAGAACGTGCGTGTGTGCCTGCCTGCTTGTAAGAGTGAACAGAATAACTTAAAAATTGTTTACTCGAATTAAAGTTACTTTGGTAAGATTTTTAGGGTGACACAAGGAAAAAGTGATTGAATTTAGGAGCAATTCTAATAATAAGTTTGAGATTGTTAGGAGAATAGAGTTGCTTCCCCTAACAATCATTATCCTACTACTGTAGTATCCGTGTATAAAATGCTGGATGTTAACATTTTCAAATTGTGAGAAAGAGCGTGGTATACAGCTTCTAATCCCCTTCTAGTTGCTCATGGATTTCTGATGAGATTATATTTTGCAGGTTAAGAAAGTTTTATTACGACGACAAGACAGGTGAAACAAGAAAGATGCATCTGTTTTACGATTACATTCTGATACTATGCCGAAAATGAAAGGCTTTTTCCGGATTCTGGAGCCAGCGACTGAAACCATTTACGATTCTGGGATATATCAGCTGTGAAATCTAAACGAGACTTTTTATTCTATTTTATTTTATTTTAATGTGGAGTTACAAGAGATTGGCTGAATGCAGTCACCTGACCAAAAAAGTTGGCAAACAAGTTGCTACAGTTCTTAGACCCCAGGAAATTTTTGAAACAAATTTTCAATACAACATCTTAATCAAAGTTGAAGAATGTTGTGTTTTAATATATTTTCTTATCAAACCACAAATAAATTTAAAGCATGCACAAATCTATTTATATGTAATGCACTAAAAATTAATTACTTTAAGAATGCATCATCTATCACTAACTCAAAGCCTCTTACACTTTGGTGTGTTTAGGCTGTTCTGACCAGTAGCACATTTCACTTTCATCAATGTTCGGCCGACTGGCGAACTTGATTGTGGTCATAAGGCGTCGTTGGTCTGAACAAAGTGCAAACAGAATAAAGATGGAGGACACAGAGGTTGGCCATATCTAGCCGTAGTTTATGTCTTAAGGCAAGGTGGCTGACCGGAGGTCGCCATCTTTGTTCCTCCTTGACCATTATCGCGTGTGTGCAAGATCGTGTTCTTGTTGTTTAAATTCTTCGGGCATATTTAACATTTTAGTTATAATAATATGAAAGTGTACATTTTTCTTTAAATAAATGTTAGCATTGCAAACAACTAAATCTGTAATGACTATTCTTACATAACAATACGTACGTAGCATTGTTGGACGAGGTATATCAATGTGACCGTATCCATGTATCAATATCGGATTTCACGCGGCATTGATGCTTGGATGTATTGTTATAATTATCCTTTATCAGGGACGCACCTAAGACAAATGACAATGCATTCCTCATCGTGTGTATTGTCGGGAAACCGGCAATCCTGCTAGGATGCACAGAATATATAAATTTATCGAGTAAAGAAAGAAGATCTGCTTACTTATATGGGCTTCCATTTTTACATATATTCAATTCAATACAGACCTCTCTATTTTTTTTAGAGAGTTCTCCAAATTAATTAGAGAGCTCTACAAATGAATTAGAGGGCTCTATCTGTCAATTAGAAAGCTGTGTAGATCAATTAGAAACCTCACTAATTCAATTACTGTCCTCAATTAATCATTGTTGATGTTTATAATTGAATTGTAGACCTCCTTAATTTAATTGGATACCTCTGCAAATGAATAATAGAGATCATGAATTCAATTGTAGAGCTTTCTGATAGAATTAGAGACCTTTCTAATTCGGCATTGATTCAACAAATTTATAAATAATCAAAGAGGTTTTAAAATGAATCAGACACCTCTTCATTTCAATTACAGAGCTATCTTATTCCTTTGAATAGGTCTCTAAATAGCGTTTCCAGTCTTCCAAGCCCAACTTTTTTTAAATGAAATAATAACTGCTATGTACATAACGTTTTGTCGCACTTGAGATTACGCGCATGCGTAGTACGTTGATGCTATAGCCATAAAGAAAATAAATAAATAACAAAATGGCTGAAGAAAAAAAAATCGGGAGACCAATACTGCAGAAACATGTCATCTTGGGCCTGAAACTGAAGAAAATCAATCAGATAAATAGATTTAGTTGTATGTGAAGTAGAAAGCAGAGCAAATGACAGACGTAATCATGTAAAACCCAGGCTATAGATAGAGGATTTTCTATTTTTAGCAACGGTGGCCATATTTGATGGCAGATCGGTACCATTTGTACAACTTGATAGCTCTTCATGCCAGTAAGCTCTCAGCTTAAGTTGGTTAAAAGTGATTCCATGATTTTTGAGAAGAAGTTAAAAATAGCAAATGTTGATGGATTACGGATGACTGACGCAGGGCCATGCCATAAGCTCACGACCGGGTGAGTTAAAAATTTAAAACCATATAAAATCACAATTATTGCCACAACTGAAAATACAAAATTGAATGATGCATTCCTGCTATTTAGTTCTGCTGCATTTTGATGATGATACAATGCTTAAAAGTACAAGCTATAAAGAAGTGTAAATGTACTTATTTTAGTGCATTTGTAATGCTTTATTTGACGCCATTATAATTTAATGCCGATAATAATTTCCTGATAAAAACTACTGGTTGATAAAATTTGAGCGCTGTATATAATTGTCGAACTGAAGGTCAGCTTGAAAAGCGCCAAGATCACCACTTAAATCTGTACATTTACAGTATGTAATTCTTACAGAAATACTTTTAATTCAGAAAGAGGTTCTTTGAATTTACAACTGTGACATATATTTGGACTGAAAACTGACAGTATTACAAAAAATTTTAAAATATACTTTCTGATGTTTATAATTAATAAGACAGATGCTTGCAAAACTTAAGAGTGACTAAATTGAATTCTCTGGGTTTTTTTTTGCAAGTTTAATCTGCTATTGCAAATCAGAAGCAACAGTGTGTGTGTGTGTGTGTGTGTGTGTGTGTGTGTGTGTGTGTGTGAACCCTTATGCTTTCTTAAACTTATTATCTGTATCATTTGAGATTTTATGCTCAAAACTCAATAGACTCAAATTGTATGCATGGAATATATACTCGACTAAAAAGCACTTAATGAGCAATTTACATACACTAAACACTTCTGATTTTTTAATCTATATTTTTTACTGCAGCGCCCTCTTTCAAATTACATACATTGCATACTTCTGATTTTTTATCTATATTTACTGCAGCACTCTTTTTCAAGGATTATGTGCAGTTGCCCATCTGTACATATTATTTAGGGAAGAAAAATTAAAGCTAAAATGGTAAAAGCGAAAGTATGATAACATTCAATGTTCAAATTTGTGAGTGTGTGTGTGTGTGTGAGAGAGAGAGAGAGAGAGAGAGAGAGAGAGAGAGAGAGAGAGAGAGAAAGAAAGGGGTGGGGTTAAAGAATACTGTTTTATTAGGGTATAATATGATAAAAATCCAAAAACTGTTAATCTGAAGGAATCCAATTCTAGTAAGTCAGCGATATTTTGTGGGAGTTTGTTTCACTGTACAATGACCAGACGAAAAAAGGAATATTTATAATAAATGGCAGTTGACTGAATCTAACCAAACGAAAGGGGGTGAATGTGTCTGGTAATTCTGGCCAGTTGTCTTATATAAGGTGGTAGAGGAATATCCGCAGGTTTGTATACAATTCTATCGAACATGACCTATCGAGCATGTCTTGAAGGGATGGTCAACCTAATTTATTTTACATATTTGCTATGACTTAGAGGTATGTAATTGTCAGATATTTCTTACGTCCAATCAGGGATTGAATCCAATTTAAGTGTTTATTTTATTTATAGATTATTTCATTCAGAAGGATGCATGTATTATTATCGATATTTGAGTATCTATCATTTAATTGTTGAATACATTTACATTTCCAACATTTTCTGGACCGGTTTGTTATTCTTGTGACACTGGTTCAGGTCATTTTAAGTGAAAACAAAAAATGTCGCGTAAATACGCGAAGTGTTCCGATGTTAGAGAGGGAGATATTGTTGTTCAATAAGAACGTTAAAGGATTTACGATTTTTCCAAAATATTTGCATTTGAGGATGAAAGTTTTACAAAATTCGTGATATAATCAAGGAACTAAACATCAATTTTATTACCTTTACTTCTAAAGTCCATATGTAATGCATTGTGTATCCAAGTTTGTCAAATACTGCAGAAACACAAAAAAAATTAGACTTTATCTGCTTGTAAGGTATTGAAAATGTTCATATGGCGCTGATATGCTTTTTGTATGCATGGATATGTTATCGTATTAAGTACCTGAGGCCTATATTACTTGAATAAAGGTATTGTATTGTGTTGTATTGTACATTCTCCGTGGTGAAAACTGCATATGTGTCCAATTGCCGTTAGCAAGGACTAAGGCAAACATGCAATACGGTTTACCGGGAAGACTTTGCAATTATTCGCAAGTAGCTTTCAATATAATTGGTCAGTGGCCCGTTGGAAACACCGACAAGTAGTAACAACAGCTCGAATGTTGTTTGTTGTTTTTGGTGTTTAACGGCATATCAACACATAAAAGGTTATATCGGTCCGAAATCATTGGAGTAAAGTGCCTTGTCCAGGGATACACCACGGCGGCTGATCAGGCCTTGTCTGGGCAGGGATTCGAACCGACACCCCTCTGGTCGGGAGTCCGGCATGCTAATCATTTTGAGCCACCGTGGGTCTCTAAGCAAACTTACAATAATCGTCCTAAGCAATGCTTGTATGACCACAGCTATGTATGGTATTTACAATGATTCCTGTCTATAAAGGTCAGTCCAAGGACGCAAGAAACTGTTTTTTTAGGTCATGCGTCATTTTTAAGAAAGGAGGGTCCAAAGGTTCAAAGTCTTACCCGAGTACTCGAGCAAACGTCTTGGAAAAGAGGTCACATTGGCATAGTTTTTATATGTGAAAATCTTTCATTCTATGATGCACTTGTTATGCACTTTAGGTGTAAATTTGGTAGCAATATTTTAAAGGATATTTGGATTAGAGTCCAAACAGGATTGCAACCAATATTTATTAAACTCGTAAGCCCAGTTTTGGAGCACGACACATGCTCATCTAAAGATGCACACAAAGTGTAAGTGTGATGCCAATGGTTGTAGTAGTAGTATCGACGTTGCAACCTTTATTTAGAGTATGGTGGCAATAGGTGAAAGGGTATTGGTATTAGAGCTCGTACACGATTTTTAACCAATCTTTAATAAATCCTGGAAAGCTGGTCACATAGACTAAATGTTTGGAGGGCGAAACCTGTTCATCCCAAGATGAACCCACAGTGCAAGATTGATGTCAAGAGGTGAAATAGTATAGGAGTTATAACACTGACAAGAAAGACGGATGGACAGACGAACGGACGGACAAGTGAATCGTACATACCGCCCCCTTCTCGAAGCGGGCATATAATCAATCACAAAAAAACTAGAATTCTGAGCTTGTAAAACATATGTCCTCACAATTCTTTGTCTTGACCCCAATCCCCATTATAGTAGCCTCTTGGTTAAGTCCCGGAGTCTCGAAGGCCAGGGCGGGCCTAGGAGCCAAAGTCAGCTGCATATGTACATTTGTCATTTCCTGCATATTGACTATTCTGTAGTTATATGGTAGTGATCTCAAAACGTTCCAAGTTATGACCCAGGGGCAACACCTCCACTCCTAACTGACCCAGGGGCAACACCTCCACTCCTAACTGACCCAGGGGCAACACCTCCACTGCTAACTGAATGGTTCAATGACCAATATAGGATGCGCATATCTTTTTGTCTTTTTATGTTGAGTAAATATTTATAGTTATAGGGTGGGTATCTCAATACTTTTCAAGCTATGACCCAGGGGCTATATCCATAAGATGAGGAAAAATAACCTGGGGAAAATACCAGGGGCTGATTCTTGAGGGGCATGAGGTAAAATGTTAGTCATAGCTATGGTTTTATCTGTTAATTTCCTCCAACTGTATCGATTCAATAGGACTAATATTGGCTAAGCATGAGCTTTCCTGGGCACCGTTTTACAAAACAACGTTCGCCCAAAATTTACTTACGTTTGTACGTACGACTTTCGTACGTGATTACGGGTGTTTCACTAATGAGAATTACGTACGTTTCTTCGTAAGTTTCCCTTACATTTTTACGTAACTTTACGGCAAGTCACAGGCAGGCGTAAGAGCAAAGTTTGTCGTAAGTATGTTTGTAGAGAACTAGAGTCAGAGAAGGGGTTTATTTTGAGATGTTCCTTAACATTGCAATATATATATATACCACACAGTGGGTATTTCTCTAACACAGCTATTTTTAAACATATTTATAAACGTTCTCTGTAAAACAATAACATGTAAACATTAATATGCGTATGATACATTTTACTTTGTTGATTAGCCAGGAAATATAAACATGTGAGACATTAAATCACCAATTTTAATGAAATTTCGTCAAAAATCATGGCAGAAAAATTACCCTTTTATATACGGTATGTCAGGGTCAGGAAGTGCCGATATTCAGAGAGGTATTCCATCCAATGTGATATAGAATATAGTGATGTTAGTAAAGAGATAAATTAAGATGCGGAAAATCTAAACCAATTGACTTAGTTTTTTTCCATAGCTACTATTCATTACGTAAAACATTTTTTTCCTGCGTGTTTACACGTGACGATGTTAACATTGCCACTCCTTATTATCTTTTAAGAGTTACAGCCTTGACACGAAGAGTGACCTTCAATTCGCGAGATGTACACTAATTTTATTATTACTGTGAACTTGACCTTGTAAATGACTCGCTGTTGTGGACGACTACTAGCACTTGTACGTCTGCACTAGTTTTTGAACCAGGGAACATAGTTGGGGGGGGGCGGATAGACTTTTATACCATTCAGACAAACTACTACGCCGTCCAGATAAACTATTGCACTATCTAGATCACGCCATCTTATGAACGCATAGCCAAAGTAAGGTCAATGCCCGATTTGATTAGGGTCAAGAAAGCTTTATCTTTTGGGCATTATAAATGCATGGTCATGGTTTTAGATTAATATCAGTTTTAGATTCGTCCTCTCATTTTACAAGGGAAAACAAAGTGCATTACTGTCAAAGTGTTTTACGCAATGACGTCTGGCTTTCTATTTAGAAGGGTGAGCGTAGACACACACACACTCTCTTCTCTCTCTCTCTCTCTCTCTCTCAGAAACATTTATCGAACTTGACAAAGAGACGAACAAAACCAGTGATGTAAAAACATACATACATACATACGCCTACATACATAAATACATACATACATACATGCATGCATATATGCATATATACACACATTAGTGCAAACTCGTGTACTTGCATACACATATTTACACAAATATATTGACAGATGGTACAGAAAAACGTAAACTGGCAAGAACCAATGGAAATGCTGTTTAAAAATTTGCACTTTTAACTTGCGAAATATAATTTGTCATTTGTTCTTCCCCTATAGACGTAGAGTCTACATTCAGCAGAATGGCCGATGTTTTTAAAGGCGAGATCTGCACAACGGCCTATGCAAAGTTCCGACTTCCTCATCCAGACTGGATATTTGATACCATAGTTGATCACTGCAGAGATGGCTCTTTCCTATTGGCCGTTGACGTTGGATGTGGGAGTGGCCAAAGTTGCCATCAGTTATGTCGCCATTTCCGGTCAGTGATTGGGGTGGACATCAGCGAAGATCAAATAAAGGCGGCAAAGTCAAAATACGGGGGAGATGGCGATATCACATTTCGTGTGGGTCCAGCGGAAGATCTTAATTTCCTTGACGACCACACAGTTGACCTTTTGACGGCTGGAGTGTCTATGCATTGGTTTGATATTCCTAAATTTTTGGAAGAAGCAAAGAGAGCTCTGAAGCTACATGGCGTTTTGGCAGTGTACTCTTATTTGATGCCACGCGCTGACTGTCCACATGTTGACGGCTTCTATGTTGAGGTATCATATTTTACTACCTGTTAAATCTATCAAACTGCAACAAAACCATTATGTCCTCGCACATTTATCATTTGTTCGTCAGAAGCCACAACCAATACATCAACAATCAATGCCGATATTTCTTCTGTCCCCTCCCCTCGCTTCCCTATTAAGAATTTGATCAAAGTTGTTAAACGCTCGTACAAATGTAGACTTTCTTCAATCGTCTTCTAGATTCACCCGCCATACCTTCCCTGACATTCCCGAACTACCAGCGTAATCCTCGTACCTTAGATACGTATCTGACCAATCTGAGCTTCAGTTCTAGCTCTCAACCAATCAAAAGTGGCATTACAAAAGTAATACTCTTTTTGATTCGATTACACAATATCTCAAGCTCAGAAATGTTATGATTTTTAGACCAAGTTGTGAAATCATTAAACTTTCAAGATGGAGACTGCGAATTTACTCGAAACGTCCAAATGAAATACTTACAAGGATAATGATGATAAATGCATCCAAGTTTTGGAGTTTGATATAAAGAACACCAGCAAATTTGTGAAACTTTTTGTTTGGATGCAAGTATGATTTCCAATAGTTTAAAAGTAAAAGTCATAGCCTTTAACTTTCAAACTTTTATTAATTCAAGGGCTAGTAACAAACACCATATCTGTGTCGTACAGTCGCAGTTGGACGACCAATTAAATCGCTGGGTTGCAATCCAATCTGCTACCCATGTGACGTGGTCGCTATTATGTGTCATCCAAGACCGACGCGGGCGGTCCATGACCGTAGAAAAATTTTAACCATAAAAATGCATACATTTAATTGTGTAGATAATTATGTAGTTTTAAAGCAGAGAGCTTCTAGATCACCCGTAAAACTCGCACTTCTACATAGATCTTGCAGTAGTTGGATCTTTATTGTTTACCATAGACGAATTGTATCCTCACGCACCACTGCATGTCTGTACCAAATGAAATTCTGCAGCGACAGCCCGTCAGCGAATCAAATTAAGCGGTCGAAGTGTTTAAAGTAATCAGAGCCACTCAGACAAGAATTCCGAGATAAACAGCTACTACTATTTCAGAGTATTTTGGTGCACTCCATCGTTTTCGCAAGCAATGCTTATAGTAAAAATACTTGCTTCGAAAATTGGACTCCGACATCTTGAAAAATACGTCCGATTCGAGGTCCACTTTTGCCTCAAAGTTTGCTACGAGCAATAGCTTGTGAAAAATATGTAGCGCACCAAAGTAGGAGCTGTTTATCTCGGCTAGTTTTCTTGTAAGAGCGACTCTCAAATTTCGTCTGATTGTTTCTATCAGGCGAGATTTAAAGCTAATGCAGAAAAACCTAAAGTAATGCAAATGCCAGTAACGTAGGATGGTACGATCGAACTTAAGTACGATGAGAAAACAACCAAAGACAATAAATCCTTGCACACGCTGGTATCTAAGATCGAGCGCGAAAATTCAGCAGGGAAAAGAGAATGTTCAACATTGCGTTAGCTGTTTTTCTTTTAAATGGATGTCATTTATTTAGATTGAGTAGATAGAGGAAACAGTGTTAATAGTTTCTGCGATAGATGTAGGAGGCCTTATTTTCCACATCGTCCTTAATGTCAGCAAACCAAATAAGGGTTCGTCTCAAAACATTAGGATATAAAGAGAACTGACATTCAATGATTTGTAAATCTTCTTATCGAACTAACAGTGTCTTGATTATAATTATCGAATAACTGAACAAATAGATACATCAAATAATCAGTCAATCAATAAATCAATAAATGAGTCAAATCTATTTGTTGTTTTTTTTTTCTAAAATTGGTGAAACAGGCAATATAATATATTAAAAAATGATTAGGTTTAAATTTTCAAATCACAGAGCGGATGTTTTGTTAATATTTTAAATAATTTGAGATGACCCCCCCCCCCCCACACACACAGACACACATTTGGTCTGCGGTAATTACATAGCTTGCGAACACTAAGGCCTCTTTCAACCGTTCCTTAATGTCAGCGGACGTTAAGGACAATGTGAAAAATAAGGCCTCTTATAGATACACAGTCCAACAACAAAAACACCAACACCAGCACCATGTGAAACACCCCACCAATAATAATAATAATATTATTATTATTATTATTATTATTATTATTATTAAAAAATAATGATGATGATGATGACTGAGACAGCAACAAGAACAACGTGAAAAGGAAGTTTTTTTTCGTAACAGTTTAGAGTGTGAATAATTTATCATATTTTTCAATGTTTTTTTTTTTTCTCACGGGACGGCACGGATGGGTGGGTGGGTGGGTTGAGGGACACAAACTCAAGTTCACCTATTATTTGTGCATCCTTGCTTTGCCATGCTTTTGATTTAAAACGAAATTTGAAAGTAAAATTCAGTTATCAAAAACTTCAAGATTATCTTTAAAAAATATAGTGTTGACTTCAATTTGACAATATTCCTATGCTGAATAGATGGTAATAATAGTCAATTGACAAATGTGGCAGATTTAGGCACTTCATTACTGTGACAATAACAATCGACGACGATAATGTCACTTGAACTGAGTCCTTTCTTCTGTTTCAGTTATTTAAGTTTATGGACTCTCGGACTCGACATGCTGATGAGAAATATAGCAACGTTGATTTTCCTTTCCAGAATGTAAAACGGTATTTACATTTTCTCAGCCACATTTCTTGACACCGACGCAAGCCACGGGAGAAAATCCGCTACGCTTCTTTTTCACCCATTGCTGCCTGCAACACGATTTTCTCGTGTCGAATGAATATGCATGAACCTGCTTAACCAATCGTTGCGAACCCGAGAAACATTTTCTGTGAAAGTTGACCGGATATGACCTTTCATGCTGTTTGATTGAGCAATTCAAAGTTTCTATACCAAACACAGTCACTTATCGATCCATAAAAAGGGCACTTTCACTGATGTGTAATGACTTATTTCATTGTGTTGTTGATGGCCCTACTTTTGTTATGCATATTCACGAAAACCAGGAAAACTTGTCGTAGGCAGTCACGGGTGAAAAAAAGAGCGTAGCGGATTTTTGCCTGTGGCTTGCGACGATGATGTCTGGAGTGCGTCTGGAAAGTAACTAAACTGTTCCACAGATGGCGCTTCGGCATCGCTTATAATGCTATATCCTGCATAGCCATTTTTCTGCAAAAAGTGTACTTTAACTGCGTTCCATTTAAATTAAAATACCAATTGATTGAGCATGTCTACTCTTCCATCGATATATTCACTTTAATTTTTCGTAGAAAGTACAAAGAAAAAAGAGAAAAAAGGAAAGAATTCTAATTGAAGTTCGCCAGGATCAAATGGTCTATGAAAGCAGTGGTGTAACTGACGATACGCCAAAATACTCCACCTATGTACCATCAGTTGTCAATCAATTTTTACATACTAATATTCAAGTTCAGGCCTGGCTATGAGTGAATGATAAGGTAATATCACCAGGATTACTTAGTGTGCCTAGCTCTAAGGCAGCGTGATTCACTGATGGTCAGACATCTAGGCATTTTCACTATCAAAGACATGTATATTATAGCAAACGGAACAATACTGCCAACAGGTAATGCATTACTCAAAGTATCGAGACACTGTTGATCGAGATTATATCCCTTATTTAAGGCCTGATATAGACCGTTTGAAACAATGCCTTTGTTGAACTTTGAAAAGACTAACTCTAATTTCTATTTTGAATGTTAAATTATAAAATTGAAAAGAATACGATTTTGTTTTTAGTAATATTATTTTTCACTATTTAAAATCTGCAGGAATGTGAGTTAAAAGTGTCTCTGTATATAACGGGAGCCAGTAATTAGTACATTATCAAACAGAATCTAGCGTTTATAAGCTGTTGGAAACGACTGTTGGTCGCCTGACAGTGTTGCGATATTACGATTGCATCAGACATTGTTTGTTCGCAGTAAATCGCCGTTCGCTGTATTTGTTCTTTCATAAAATTTTCCTAACATTTTGACTATCAGCTGAAAATGTCTCCCTTAGAAAACGATCAAGTTTTTAAAGAAACTTGAGTTTTGTAGAAAATGCTATGCCAATGAGTAGATGTGGCTATCTTCGTTATAGTGCTTTATTAAGGAAGTTCATCTAGGGGCAGCTTGGCAGCCACATTTGCTCTTTCCCCTTATCATGCTAAAAGTCAACTAGGAAGCCAAGATATGTTCTCATCCCCATTGAAAGAAATTCATCAGCACTCCAAACTCCAACACGATGGCCCCCAATTGCCTTTTCCATTTAATAATAATAATAATAATAATAATAATAATGAGGACTTAGTGCAGCGCTTAATCTTTAGAAGCTCTAAGCGCTTAACGATATTAGTTAACACATACGGACATATATATGGACACGATTAAAAAAACAAACACCATGAAATTACAAACAAAAAACATTCTGAAATAATTAAGGTAAGGAAACATTGCTAAGTCTTAAGTCTGTGCTTGAAGTCGAAATAGGTGTGTTTTAAGAGCACTCTTGAATGAGATCACAGTGTCATTGTGTCTAAGTTCAACAGGCAATTCGTTCCAGGTAGCTGGGCTCCGGTACGCAAAAGAACGTTATCTGTAAAACTTCGTTTTGATAGTGGGAATAATGAGAATACGAGTTTCGGGAGAAGAGCTTAAGTATCTAGAAGGGGTGTACATGTGGGTGAGGTCCGATAAGTATTTTTTACGAAATGTAGCATAGAGAACAGATTTTGTGTTTAATTCTGTAGCGAACAGGTAACCAGTGGAAGGTACATAGCGGGGGGGGGGGGGGGGGGGGGGGAGAGGGGGAGGGGGGAGGAGTGCTCGGTTCTTGATACTCTAAGGATGATGATCCAAGCAGCTGTGTTTGAACTTTTTGAAGTTTTTGTAGAAGATACCGAGACGAACCAGATAAAAGAGAATTACAATAGTCCAGTCTAGTGAATACTAAGGAACAAACAAGTGTTTTATTGGGTTTCATCAGCGTACAATTGGTGATACACCGGATCAATATATATGACACTTGAGAGGGACTGAGTGTATGAGATGAAGAGAACATCATTGTCATCCAGCCCGTGCGCTTTTTTTTTATAAATCTTGCGATAGTTAGAAAATGCGTTTTGAAAGAAATACATTTACTGAGATAACAGTAAATATGTTGTACTTAACGCTTTTTGTTTTTAGTCTTATAGTTTAGCTGTTTTTCTCGATTCTATTTGAAACCCTCAACCCCAAAAAACCCCATAGTTTTATTTCGCGATTCTATCTGAACGGAAACTGAAGATTTTAGAATCATGTTGTCTAACAATACAAAGGTGCCTGATCCATGTTACAGACATTAGCATTGTTCGCTATCGTACTGTGAAATGCGAAGTGTCCAGTTAAAACTTGAGCTAGAAGCGACGAGTGCATCGCAAAGGGCCCCGCTCTCTATAATTTGCAATACGGAGCCTTAAACAGACATATTTAAGTTGGAAAAACAAAGTTTAGAGATGGGCAATCAGGGGCCATAACTCTTCTTTAGAAGAGTGGAATGCTGGAAATCCAGCTCATTCAAGTATCATCAATATAAAGGTGTACAACAACTTTCGCTGAAATGCAATATTCATGAGTAAAGTTATGCTGCGGAAAACACAAATAGGAAAACTGACAATTAGGGGCCATAACTCTTCTAAATGATAATGTGGAACACTTGAAATTAAATTCGTTCAAGGACTCATCAATATAAAGCTGCATATTAAATTTGGTTGAAATGAAACAAAACCTAGTAAAGTTATGCTGCGGGGAAATCAAGTCGGAAGGACGGCAATCAGGGGCCATATCTCCTGCAAATTATGTCGTGAAATGCTGGAAATCGAACTATATCAGGGTCTCATCAGTGTGAAGCAACCTGCCAAATTTGTTTGAAATCCAAAAACATTTTGGTAAAGTTATCTTGTGGAAACCAAAGTCAGGAGGACGAGCATTTGGGGCGGGGTTGGGGTGGGGTGGGGTGGGGTTGGGGTGGGCTGGGGGCATAACTGCCATAACTCCTCTAAACTGAACTCCATATAGGGTACATAAAAGTCTATGAGACAATATTCATATCAGATCACATAAAAATATATTGCATGGTTCCTGAGTTATGCTGGTTTACAAGGATATGCTTTAGTGGATATGTAATAATGATGGCAAAAGAGCAATAACTCTCTCAAAATTGGACCTGAAAAGACCAAACATAAAACGCCTATTAAATGAAATTCAATTATATGTAAAGATTCCAGAGCTTTGCTGGTTACAAGAAGTGTGAACACACGGACAGAGGGATGAAGGGAAAAGAAATTTGTAATAGTTATTGGTCACACATAACACTTCGAAAGGCCTTCACCGATTGAAAGACATATACTTGATACTGCATATATAAATCAAGTTGTAAATGCCATTGATAGACATTTCCCTATATCCATCGGTATTTAAGGACAACTCGATCGGAATTCTTATCGGTAAAGATGTCGTGATCCAGTCGAATAGACCCTTTTCAGATGATGACATCAGCAGCCATATTGACTTGAAATATATATATATATATATATATATATATATATATATATATATATATATATATATTACTATTGATTACAAAATATATAAATATTGAAAATATTTATTCCAATGTGAGGAAGAAAGCACATGAAGTATTCATACATTGAAAGAGCAAATACGATAATTTGTATCAGTGTTAATTGAATAATTTGTGTGCAGATTTATGTCTTACTGTGACTTGTTGAAAATACAAATTTTGGATTGTCATACGGAACCAGGTATAAATTTATCACCCACACTGGATAAATTGTCATTGCTAGACATTACCCTATAAATGGAATAAATGTATCTCCCACACTGTATAAATTTATGACCAATGAGGCCTAAAATCATCTGCTGAAAAGAGTCTAGATCAATGCTAAATATTGTAAAATTATTTTAGACAATTATTTTCACTGTAACGCAGTACTCATCTCTATTAGTACATGCCTATACTACTAATATACCTGTTTATAATTACTATGTTGATTACCTTCAGGTTAGAGTATGTGCATACTGTTGAATGTACCATCGACGATTTCCTCGGCTTTTTACTAAGCCTGTCAGCCTGGCAGAAGTTCACAGATCATAACCAAGATGCAGCCAGAAAACTGGAAGAGAAGTAGGTCTCTCTCTCTCTCTCTCTCTCTCTCTCTCTCTCTCTCTCTCTCTCTCTCTCTCTCTCTCTCTCTCTCTCTCATACAAATTTATTTAGATGGGTTAAACCTCTTAACTAAATGTAGAGCAATGACTTCAAGTCAGCAGATGAAAGGTTATCACCATACCGTAATGAACGTCATTAACATGAATAAGAACTTTTTAAACGTTTGTAAGAAATTAAATACAATAATCCATCAACAATATCTAATTAAAATATGAATTTGTCAATTTTATGATAATAGCATGTGCCTTTTGCATTGGAGATGGATTTTTTTACACAATGCCCTCTTCCACAATATTTTTTTGCACTCAGTGCATCACGAATTTTTGATCGAGTCCATTATGATATTCTCATATTTTGCAGGTTAAGAGAGTTTTATTACGACGAAAAGACGGGAGAAACAAGGCAAATGAAGATGTTTTACGAGTACACTCTTATATTGTGCCGAAAATGATAGATCGTTTTGTTACATACCTTTATTCTAGAAGTCTTGTTCGGAAAGAAATGACTGAATTGTTTAAAAGCTTCTAACTCCTCACCATTACATGCGAATGCAAACTTTACATTAAACCTACGTGTACTACTATAGGCCTTTCCAAACCTACGTGTAATACCAGAGGCCTTTCCAAACCTACGTGTACTACTATAGGCCTTTCCAAACCTACGTGTAATACTATGTGCATTTCAAAACCTTCGTGTAATACTATAGGCCTTTCCAAACCTACGTGTAATACTATAGGCCTTTCCAAACCTACGTGTAATACTATAGGCCTTTCTAAACCTACATGTATTAATATAGGCCTTTCCAAACCTACGTGTAATAATATAGGCCTTTGCAAACCTACGTGCAATACGATAAGCTTTTCCAAACCTACGTGTATTACTATAGGCTTTTCCAAACCTACGTGTAATAATATAGGCCTTTCCAAACATACGTGTAATAATATAGGCCTTTCCAAACCTACGTGTTATACTATAGGCTTTTTGAAACCTACGTGTAATACTATAGGCCTTTCCGAACCTACGTCTAATACTATAGTCCTTTCCAAACACATATTACCACCCTGTTGCCGGGTAGTGAGTGTCCAGTATGGCAGATAGTGAGTAAGAATATAATTGTTTTCTATCAGATCATAAGTTAAGTACGCGTACGGTGACAGTAAAGATATTGCTGCATTTGCATAATAATAATAATAATAATAATAATAATAATAATAATAAGAATAAAATGAAAACATAAATTCAAAATTTATATGTCTGCCAAAAGTATCGGGCACAAGGTTCAAATCGGTATCTTGATGAATTCTATAGTAAACACAGGTGATATACATATGTAGCAAATATTTTTCAATGGCAAACAAGACATGATTGGACAGGAAAAGAAAAACATTGTATATTGTGGATACAGAGAGAGAGAGAGAGAAGTAGGAAGTATCAATTTAATTATCACTATATGCGTTAGAGTTTTATTAATTTTTAATAAGGGTTAGTGTTTTTATTAGATGGACCGATAAAGCAATTACATTAGCTTCTTGCCCTCGCCTGAGTAGAATAAACTTTGAACATAGCTGACACACTATTAATCTCCTCTAATTAGAAAACAATAAAACAAATCTTCATTTTATTTAATCTGGAACATCTAGTGTTTTATTTATTCTTCCACATCTGATGTTTATTTTATCCTTGTGTCTTTTTGTACACATTGCAATACAAAATAGTGAAAAGACATCATTTGGCAGAAATTCGCCTTTGAACAACCATCTGTATGCTGCACGAGCGTGTTTAATGTTACTGAAGAAATTATGGATCGGTATTTTTGAAACTGTGCATAGAAACCAAAAAAAAAAAAAAAAAAAGAGTTAAAACAAACAAGAGTCCCTCGAAGGGATTGATGCTATACTGGGAACAAAGAATATCCAGGCATTCAAGATAAGACCATTTCTTCCTTTTAACTGTCGAGTGTTGAAACCATGTCTGATATCCTTCAGCAATAACAAGATTTTCAAGTTACACTGTAGCTGCTGTGGTACACATATTGGATGTCAGCTTGGCACCATTTTCATGTAGGAAAAAGTGTACATCATTAGAAGTCTTTTGGGGAAAACACCATTTTATAACGATCATCCATTCAGGGGGAGTAGCGACAATATTTTTAAGACAGTCGTCATAGCCGTATTGCATGTACGACTGGCACCAATTTCATTTAAACCAACTATGTATCATAAGAAGTCTCTTGTTGAGAACCTCATGTTGATATAGCCATCCATTTGGAGAGGAGTAAACACTATTTTCAAGATATAACTTTCCACTCAGGAGTAGCAATAACAAGATTTTCGAGATGGCTGCTGTGGCGACCATACTGGACCACAGATCAGCACCATTTTCATTTAAGACCAACTGGACATTATAAGAAGTCTTCTGGTGAAAACGCCACGTCAATATGACTTTCTGTTATAGTGGAACAGATTGCTTGTGTTGTTTCATGTTTATTCCGTTCCATGGTCATCAAGGCGTATTCGTGTATATGGCGTGTATTCGGTACTGTGCACATGTTAACTGCAAAGAACATTGTTGTGTAATGCTTTGATTGGATCACTCGTCTTCTTTTATGCTTGTTCCATTCCATTGAAGAAGGCGTAATCATATGTATAGTGTCTATTTGGTAGTGTGCATGTCTTCTCTGCAATGGACATTGTTGTGGAATGCTTCAGTTTGGATTGTTTGTGTTGGTTTGTGTTTGTTGTGTTTCAAGGTCAGGAAGGCATATGCATGTAGATTGGGTCCCATCTACATGAATATGCCTTCCTGTCAGTGGAATGGAATAAACATGAAACAATACAAGCAATCCAATCCAAAGCATTCCACAACAATATCCATTACACAGAAGACGTGTCCACTACCGAGTAGTCCCGAACAACAAGAATATGCCTTCCTGTCCATGGCATAGTATAAACATGAAACAACACGTGCAATCCAATCCAAATCATTTCACAACAATGTCCATTGGAAGCAAGATGTCCATACCCTAGAATACACACTATCTACATGAATACAGGTTCCTGACGATGAAACAAAACAAACATGCAACAAGACAGCCCAAACAATTCAAAGCATTCCACAACAATGTCCATTGCAGATAAAATATGAGCATTGCCGAACAGGCACAATGTACGTGAATACACGTTCCTCATAACACTATGGAAGAAAGATGAAACAACACAAGCAAATCCAATCGAAAGCATTCCACAACAAGATCCATTGCAGAGAAGATGTGTCCACTAAAGAAAACTCACTATCTACATGAATATGCCTTCCTGTCCGTGGCATGGAATAAACATGAAACGACACATGCAATAAAATCAAAACCATTTCACAACATTGTCCAACCTGTGCATACTCCGGAATACATACCATCTACATGAATACAACGTCCTGACCATGAAACAGAACAAACATGAAACAAGACAGGTGATCCAGTCCAAAGCATTACACATCAATGTCTATTGCTGATAGAACAACACAAGCGATCCAAACCAAACACTTCCACAGCAATGTACATTGCACACAATATATGCGCACGACAGTACAAGCCCCATGTATATTCATATACAGTCCTGATCGGATTGTTCGTGTTGTTTCATGTTTGTTCAGTTCCACGGTCATCAAGGCGTATTCGTGTATATGGCGTGTATTCGGTAATGTGCACATGTTAACTGCAAAGAATATTTTTGTGGAATGCTTTCGTTGGATCACTCATCAGGAAGGCATACGCATATAGATTGGGTCCCATCTACACGAATATACCTTCCTCTCCGTGGAATATAATAAACATGAAACAATACAAGCAATCCAATCCAAAGCATTCCACAACAATATCCATTGCACAGAAGATGTGTCCACTACCGAGTAGTCCCTATCTATATGAATATGCCTTCCTGTTCGTGGTGTGGAATAAACATGAAACAACACATACAATCTAATCCAAAGCATTCCACAGCAATGTCCATTGCAAGTAACATGCGCGTACTTTAGAATACACACCATCTTCATGAACAGAACTTCCTGACCATCAAACAGTACAAACATGAAACAAAAGAGACGATCCAATCTAAAGCATTTAACAACAATGTCCATTGCAGAGAAAATGTGCGCACTGTCGAATGGGCCCAATGTATGTGAATACACCTTCTTCATAACAGAATAGAAGAAAGATGAAACAAAACAAGTGATCCAACCTGAAGAATTCCATAGAAATGAACATTGCAGATTATATATGCGCACCACACACCGTATATGGGGCCCTGGGTCGACAAGTGGTCTAAGGCGCTCCCCTTTACAGACCACTGTAGTCTCATCTCTGTCCACATGGGTTTGAATCTCGGGTTCGGCTAATGTGCGTATGTGAGAAAGCTTGCCAGTAGCTTCCCAATGTGCGATGGTTTTTTTTACTGGGCTCCTCCTCCATCAGATATACTGACCGCCATATACAGCCTATAATGTACGGAAACATGGCGTTAAATGCTTTCCTGACGATGGAACGGATTGCTTGTGTTGTTTCATGTTTGTGTTTTCCATAGTCATCATGGCGTATTCCTATGGATAGCGTGTATTCGGTACTTTGCACATGTTAACTGCAATGGACATTGTTGTGGAATGCTTTCAGGGGTTATTCGGGGTAGAATTACGTTATGCTTAAAGGGGTGTCCATTCATATTTATCACAAAACAAACTTTTAAAGAAATAAGCAAGAATCTATTCCCTACCCAGAACGAATTATGTCCCTGCTGAGAACCAACATTTAAAATAGACTTAAAAAGAGGATTACCAGCATGTCCCTGCACAGAATCACACTCTTGACACGGTTATGTCCCCGCTCAGAACCAACGTTAAAAACAGACACAAGGGTATGTACCTCTAAAGAACACATTATGTCCCCAATCAAAGCGAAACTTTAAGAAAAAAAAAAAAAAAAAGAAAAAAAAAAAAACATTTTCGAGTGTTCCGCAACTTTGAGGAAACCTATTGAAACACCCAGTGTTTACGTAGTATTTACTAAAGTGATAGTAGAAATAAAAATGTAACTTTTAAAAGTGCGAAAAGATTTATCCACATTTTGGCAATTGATACAAAATCTTTTGTATCTAAAGTGTATATACAATATATAACAAATCAAAGATTGGTATAACGTTTTTGACAGTTCTTCTCTTTAATGAAGAACAACAAATATATTCAATACATAAATCCCTTACAAGGGAAGGGATGCCACATGATGACAATATTTTAAATAAACCAGTTACAGAGTCTGAAGTAAGCTAAGGTATTAAGCAACTTAAGTCGGGAAAAAGTACTGGACCTGATAGAAATGGGACTGAATTAAAAAACAAATACTTGTGCTCCGATTACACCAGTTTTAACAAAGATTTAAATAGTATATTTATACTATAATGTAGTGTGTGTGTGTGTGTGTGTGATTATCTGTTTAATGTAAAAAAAATTGAAGTGAGAAATGATGCAGTATGTTCTACAATTCTGACTGACTTTATACTTAGGCTGAGACAAATAATAAGATAGATGAAACCCAAGCTGGATTTCATGCAGGTTATTCCGCCGTAGATAATATTTTCTAGAAGCAACGGACAAAAAAATATTTGTCACGAAGAGTAGGTCGTTTCTATTGTCTATAAATTGACTTTTCTAAGGCCTTTGATAAGTTGACCCATGACAGTTTACTCCTAAACATAGCCAATAAAGGCGTACATGAGAAAGTCTTAACATTTTTAAGGCAATATATACTAACTTTAAATCGCGTGTACAAACAGGGAAGGGCTTAGCCGATTTGTTTACTTGTTGTAGCGGAACGAAACAAGGGGACATAAGCAGTCGGATACAGTTGTCTTTATTTATTCATGATTTATGTACCCTGTTGAGAAAACCTTTGTAGGTTGGGTATGCTTTCTCACTAACGAAGTACCAGCTATATTATGTTTACTGTTTGCTGACGATGTTAAAAACTGTGCCGAATATGCAATAAAACTTTAAATCAACCAAATATTTTTTTTAAAATTGCAATAATACTGGCATGAATTTGCACAAAAAGAAAACTGAATCAGTTTTTCGAAATAGTACTCCTCATCAAAAATATGAAAAAAGGGACTTGCTAAGGTGTGATTATTAAAACGATTACGAATTATGAATACATGGGTCTTCTATCACGAATCCCAGCTAAAATTTTAAAGTTCAAGTCAGAAGCCAGAAAATCTTTAATTGCGATCCAAAATTTAAATTTGTCTCTTTTCTTCTTTTAAATGGATTTTTTATACAAAACGAAGCATGAAAAAATTATTGGATTATATGGTAAGCCCCGTCCTTTATTACGAGTCAGAAATCTGGGCTTACGAATATTCTGATACTACTAAAACACTGCATGCTGACAACTGTAGCTATTTCCTGGGTGGTTACAGAT